>JAPMOQ010046923.1:924263-972626 GCA_026543055.1 Argiope trifasciata
AAAAAAAAATACTAAGCAATTCATTGAAATAATTATTTGTAAAAGCAATATTAAAGATAATGTACTGTACTATTTCAAGCAATTTTTAACTATATTTTCCAATTTTTTATATGTTTATTCATTGAAGAATGTCTTGAAAATAAAGAAGAATACTTCTTTTTATTATCTTTTTATTTTCGTTAAATTATCTTTTGGTATTTGAATAATACAATGTGAAGAATTTTTTTCATTAATTTCAAAATTTTATTCAAGTTAAAATAAGTCTATTAAACTTTATTCATTTGTTCTATCTCCTCAAACTATATAACTACTTAAGGCACACTTATAAATAAAATTATTACATTTATTGTAATTATCTAATTATATGAAACATAATTATGATACTTTTAAATAGGAATTAATTGGGAACTGTTACTATACAGAATTATTTATCATGAATAAACATTTCTGTCTTTCCCTTCAATTTTATTTCATTGACTTTCTAAACTTAGGTACAACGAAGTGGCGAAATGTCAATAGAATGCTTAAACAGAGAATATGGAAAAGCATAAAAAAGATTCCTAGTCTATCTTTAGGGACCATTTAGAGAAAGGTTTGTTCCGTATTAAATGACATTTCACGAAACCTAATTTTTCCAAACACATGCTACACATTTACATTTGTTTTGCACGAAATTACACATAATTCACGCCCTATTCGGCAAAATTGTTGTCGTTGAAAGTCATACTAAGTAGTTCTTTTCTCCAGTTTTCGATAAAAATAAAAATAATCGTTTGGAAATATGACTTCTAAAGTGGTGTAAGTCACCTCCTACCACTTCATTACGGAAAGAAACATATATGTCTTAAAAATATATACTAGGTGGTTATAATTAAAGCTCCACTTTGAAATGGTCATAAAAGGAAAACTACTGGGCTAAATCAAACTGACCTCCTTCAAACTATTACCAAGTTTGATAATAGTTTGAAGGATGTCAAGGAAATTTCCTTCCCTCTCACCCTCCCCCTAAAGTTCAAAAATTCAAAACCAGGGAAGAAATGGTGCAATATGTAATATTATTAAGCAGAAATGGTCATGAAGCCATCGGTTTAAAATGTGTTTAATGTGTGAATGTTCAATACGACGTCCATCATTTTCAGAAAGCAAGTTAAATCGCCTTATTGTATTCTGAGCAATAACTCTTAGTATATCAGGAGGAAAGTTATGCACATGAAAGTTATACCGTTGTTTTCAGTTCCCCAAAATTGCTTAGATTATCAACATAAACAATAATTTTGAGATAGCACACGATGAACATGCTTTGTAACAAGCTTCAAAATCAATTAAACACATTTTAAACGTATGTCTTGAAATCCTATTTTGCTTCTATTATTGCATATAGCACCATTTCGCACTTGGTGGTGAGTTTTGAATTATTTTTGGCAAAAAAGTAATTCTCATGACCTCCTGTAAACTATTACCATGTTTGATAACATCTAATCTAGTAGTATTCTTTTATGACCATTCCAAAGTGGAACTATAATTGTAACCAAACTGCACAACAAACATTTCTATTTTTCCTTCTTCGTTATCAAAAAAATAAAACTATACTTTTACCTTTTTTTCTTCATCTCAAAAATATGATTTTCAAAAATTATTATATAAATAATAAGAAATTCTGTTTAAATTTGACGTACACCAGATTTGTTCTGAAATGATTAAGCATGTCTGTTTTTACTTTCTGGCAGTTAATAAATCTTCAAATTAGTTTTCTTTAAATACAACTTATTTGGTGTTTCAAAAAGTTGATTGATAATTTCTTTTGTTTCAACTCATCACTCACTATATAAACATATTATTATTAAAAGAAAAATACTATTTTCCAGCTCTGGCTTAGTTCCTAAAGGTTAAGAATTTTGTTCTCAATTATACTTCAGATTGCAAAAATTATTGAAATTGCATCAAATGCATGATGCATAATTAACAGACAAATACATAAAATCATTTTCTTCAATAACTAATGAAATTATTGTGTTTTTTGGTTATTAGCTAATATTTGTATAATTTATTAAATATAAAGGTTGTTTTTTTAATAACCCCAGTAAATGAAATTTATATATAGTCTTACATATATTTATTATAACATATGATACATTTATTGATGTAAAACATTGTTTGATATATTTTTAGAATCATTTTTAAATCCTTTTGCTAGTTGAAACATACGATTTATTTACTTGAATTATTAAAATTTAAAGATGGAGTAAGTTGTAACAAGTTCAAACGGAATAAAATTCTGTATTAAATAACACAGTTTTCAGTAAATTAAAACTTTAAAACAGTAATCGAAATTATAATCATTTTATAAGAACGGACTATATTAAATTGAATCACAACCACTCACACACATTATTCGAATCTATTTTAGTCCAGACTCATTAGTTAATCATAGAAATTCAATGCAATCAACGATTTGTTGAAGTATAGTTATTTCAGTAATATGAGGCAGAAGACTTAATTTAATAGATGGAACTGAAATCATCTTACATTAAGTACGCTGTCTTGTCTGATGCTTCCAAATGCATGTTTAAATCACATAAAGAGAAATGTTGTAACATATTATTTACTACAAATATACCAGAATTTATTAGAGTTCCAAATTAACATCATTTAAAGCAAATTTCTGAGCATCAATATATGTTCTGCCATGAATAATAACTTTTGTGTAAGTAATAATTCTGTTAGTTAAACTTATTAATGCAAATGTTGTAACAATTAACGATTAAAATAATTAACTTAGACATATTAATGACATGTTATTACGCCAGAATATTAATTAACTCTGCTCAAAAATTTCAAATATAAAAAGTTAATTAATTTCTTTTTCTTTTGCGTTTTTATTTTGATCACTTATTACAATAAGCTAAAATCAGAATAAATTATTCAAGCTTGGCCCGAGTTTTAACTAAAATTAATGAAGTAAAACAAAACACCGTTTATTCGTCTTTCAACGAGCAGATGCATATAAATAAAAATATGTATGCAATAAAATATTAATAACTTGTTTATATACATGGTAGAAGTCGAAATACAAATACTTTTATATATAATATTTTTAACATTAAGTAAAGTTCTTCAAGTGGACTAATTTTGTATAAATTAATACAATACACACTGTAATTTTTTATTATAATATTTCACATTAATGCTTGCTTTTGTGTCTGAAACATTTATAATAACTTGAGAATGAGTTTTACGTCATTTTTTCAATTCCAATGTAAAAGAAATATACATAATATAATTAATCAGTCTTAATGTCTCTATATTTGAAAAATCTCTATTAAGTTAGAGAAACATTTGAAAAACTGGAGAAAACGTTATACAAGTATTGGTTAAATAAATGAAATTTTGAATTCATTGTAAGTTGGTATTAAAATAATGCTGGTAATATCATTTGCCCTAAAATTTCAGAAGATAAACAATAAAATGTCCTTCAAATTTTACAGTATTCAATATGTAAATTAAAATTATAGTAATAATTTTATTAATTTACATAATTATATTAATTATGATGTCTGCTTAGTTATTTAGGAGGAGCTGTGAAACATACATAAAATATAAATGCATAATAACATAGAATTTTATTTTTATGATGTTTAGTATTAATTACTTTGAATTCATTGTTAATCATATCAATTCATTTATAAAATTCAAAGTCTTTTAAGATATGGCCAGTGCAGTACTTCACAGTATTAAGAACAGATATTTAATTTTAAAATAAACCATTTATACCGAAAGCGAAATTAATTAGATATAGATTGCATATCTTGTATGCTAATTATACTTTTCTTATTTTATACTATTTATGCATTAGTAAAAATATAATCATTAAAAAAAATCTTTAATGCTTATTTTGTCTTAGCATTATTCCTTTACTATCGGAAAAATAATTTGATACATAATTATTTACTTAATACAAGAATTTAATTACTGCTTCGAAAAATAAATATATCTAATTATTTTAAGTTGAATTTTCCGAAGAGTTAATCCACTTCTTACATCTCTGTGGATATTCTTAATAACTAAAATTAAAAAATAAATAAATGGAATATCAAAATGGTGCACCATCTTGTGTGGCGCATGAAAGTAGCCATCCGAGTGCAAAAGGTTAAGCAGTAAGATTTATGATTTGAATTTTTATTTTCACCTAAATTTTTACCAACACACCAAAGTTTTTCAAAGGATTTCATAATACCTTTAAAGGAGCGAACGAAATAAATTCTTCTTATTGTTCATCAATCCAAACTGGTAGGAAATGAAATGCTGTTATCTCCCTACCCTGCCACATAAACAAAATATTTTTTAAGAAAAAAAACTATTGCAGTTGAATTTTTTTTTATTTCATAAAGAAGAAAATCTGCGTATTAAAGATGTGCTTTATCATTACATTGATTGAAAATAAATCTGCATTAAACTAAATCCAATAATATCAGTCAGCAGCTTATAAATATGAGTATTATATGGTACTAACTTTACTCTACTTTATATTGTAAAAAATTAGAAATTTTATTTTATCTTTCAAAATTTAGCATCTAAAGAATTAATTCCCCTAAATATCTTTACAATAAGAACGTAATGAACTTTTATAAGACACAAATTTAAGTCGCTACAGTAAATGTATTCAAACAGTATGCTTGCCGATTTTTGAATAAGTGCATGGAGTGCCTGGACTGAATTTTTTTAACCTCTAAGGATAAGAATTTCTAGGAGGAAAAATGGCATTATTTAGCAATAACGCTATTTAACAAAATAGTTGTATCTAATAAATTTCCAAAATCTTTAGCATGTATTGAAAATTAGTTTTAAAAAGTAAATAAAAGAATGAATTTCCCATATTGAAGCAACTGGTAAATATTACTCATAAAGTCATGTCAATATTAGTCCTAAAGCCACTTTCAAAATGATAACAGGTAAAATTATAAGTCATGGCCTAATCACAGAGAATCATCTTAGTTCGTGAAATAATTGAAACCATTGATATCTATTTTCGTTAAGCAATAGACACTTCTTAGAAATTCCGAACTTCTTATATACTCACTTGCTTTTATCCTCCATTTTGAAATAAATCATTGATAACTTTAATGGTGGAATTCTTCATGAAGTTTTATCAAATATTTCACAGGAAGCAAAAAAAAATCGATCAGCAAATGGAGATGATCCATCAAAATCCACTCATTTTTCGATAACGTCCTCCGAAACTGAGAGAAAGAACGTTATTTCGAACAATCCGAATTCTTCTTCGATTATTTTTCTTTGCTTTTATAAATCAACCTTGCACCTTGAAACATCTACGCAATAAAAAAAATTCAGTATTGACAAAAAGGCCAGAGAAAGAAATGAACTTTTGTTCAGAAATGATGGATAATGACGATTTAAAATGTGATTCGTCTTGAAATGAGCTTTTGAATGTTGTAGATGAAAAAAAAATTAACTTGCATCAAAGACTAAAAATAAATAAATAATATCAATAATAATAAGACGAAATAAAATATCCAGCAATATTTTTCTTACTGTCTGCATGAGATACAAACAAATCATTAAGAAAATCTCGAATATATATATCATGACTAAGATATTTTAACTGATCATATACTTGCACGTGTTGCTTTAAACGGGGCGTTAATATAACTAAACCAAACTAAACATATACTTGCAATCACAATAATACTGATGCACAATCCATGCTTAAATGAAATATACTTTTCTATAGAGTCCTTTTATATTTGGAATCCAGCGAACATTTTCTCTAATAAATAAAACTTGAAGTAAAACAAAGGTGTCTGTAATTCAAGGTTTGAATCCTCCTTGCAATTTTTTTGATAATTATCACATAAAATCAAATGACAGAGCTTGTGTTTCAAATTTTGTAATGCAACGTGCATCTTTTCCCATAAATATCATATGAAGTCAAACTTAGAAGACTGTGATTCAAGGTTTAATTATTTGCACAGTTATATTTGTCATATTATTATGCATTATTTGATTCCCTTGCGTTTTTCCTAATCCCTTTAAGAAATTATACATGAAAAAAATATTAAATATTAAAATTCGAGGGTTCAAGCCTTATTTCCCATTAAACTATTTTATACCAGAAGAATTTTTTCAGTCTTTAATTTTCTCTCAAAAATGTGGGATGATGTATATCTCACCCTTTCTCTAGTGTTGAAGGATGATGAGATATCTTTGATATTTCCGAGCAATCCAACTCAAAATCTTATCTCATTTTGTTACATTTTATTATGTGTGCAAAATATTTTTCCAAGCACATTAGCTTCAAATATCTGCAACTCTGATAGGAATAGAGAACTTTTCCAGCAATCAACTCTTTGATCTGATGCAATGCTATATTATTTTGATAGATATCTCCTTCGTAAAAGAGTAGAAACTCTTGCTACTCGGGAGTTCCATTTTTAAACTATTATATTCCTCCAGGAAGAATCAAAAATTCGTTGTTATAGCATAAGTTTGGTATTTCTTAGTCCTGACAAAAAAAAAGACCCAAAAGCTCATTAATGAGCGCTAACTTTTGCGATAAATATCATTGAAATAACCCCTCCCCTTCAGTGAAAATTATTCCACCAGAAAAGGCAATATAGATTTAATTTGAAATGTATTTAGCATCTCACATTTATTACAGAATATAGAAAGCTGTAAAAAATTGAAACATTTTAAAGCAGTAGAAGATCTTCAGCACAGAATAGCTATTCCTGTTATGTCATAGTTTTCAGAATAAAATAAATGACACCATCCTTGTAATAACAAACGCCCTCTTTCTATGTATGCATATATACGGAGATCCAGCAAGACCGGGTAAACTCTACACAGCCAGATTTGTTGTTTGGAATACATAAAAAATGCCAAAACAATTTTACCTCTACGACCCTTAGTTTTCGAGAAAAACGAGATAAAATGTTTCAGGCTATATCCGGTGTAAGAAAATAAACCTTTATTCCAAACATGATCATTATTAGTATTTCCAGTAATTATATACGAAATTCAAAGAGAAATCAAATTATTCCCTGTCATCTCTACATTTCTACAAAGCGTAGTGGCACAAAATTAGTAAAAGACTGTTTATATTACATTTCATTTTCATAAATAAATGCATAAAGTATGTAGATAATTGAAATTCCATTATATTTTAGAACAATATCACTAAATTTTCTTTTAAATGAAAATTTGTTGCTTTGAAACACTCCGGGCAAATGAAATTTTAACGTTTACAATGAAATACATTTTGCATTTTAATATCTTAAATTTGAAATGAATGTTCTTCTATAATTCCTCTTTTTATTGAATCTAATGAATGATTCAAAGTTTGATTCTGTTAAATATTTTAAATGTACATATCATTCTAAAATAACTTATGTCTTTTCAATAATTTATTCCAAAAGATATTCTTTTCTAGATATTTTCAACTTAAATACTATTTGAGAAGGTTATTTTAAATTTCTAATTTTAAAATCATATCGAATTCTCCAAACAAACTTATCTGACATCAGATTTAAAAAAAAAATTAAAAATAATCTTGCAATCTAAATTTAAACGAATGCTGTTTAATATATTAAGATAATCTTCCAGTTGTATAAAACGTCCTCCAATACAGCAACTGAAGTTAAAATCCTTCTATTAAGTTCGTTCTAATTAAATTAGATAACGCCCACTCACAAGCTATGTCTAGATCTTTGCCTTCGGCGAGATCCAGATTCATTAGTTAATCTAGCTTATTTTATTACTTGAGCACGCTCAATTTGTGTACGTAATGTAAGTAAAATGAGCTTGTAGATTAAATGATTTAATTCAATAAGTTAAATTTAAATAATAGACATTAATTACAATGTTCAGTTCTAACAATAATACTCTGAAGTCATTTATAATTAGAAATTTTTGAAAATTTAGCTTATCGTAATTTTGTCATTACGTTCTTTTATTGGATTTCGTATTGAAGTTTGTTTAATTTGTATGCAGATTCTTCTTTATAGTTTTAAAATCAGGTACTGTCTGTCCATCACAAGAACTCTGCTTGACGATCGTCTATGTTTACGGCGGGCATCATAGTAACCGGCTTTGTTAGGGAAGATCCATTTTTAATGGGTGGAATCGGACAGAAGTCTTGGACGGTATTCTTGTTCTTGGCGTCAATTGTAGAGATAAGAAAAACTTGTTGCTTGTTCTTTTTCTCGCTTTACTCGCAGTTGCACTATCTTTATATTCGCTTAGCTTACTTCTTTTATATTTTATTAATCTATTCTTTGGTTAATATTTAACTACATATATTTTTTTTGTCTCTTAATAACATATAAATTTAAATCAAAAGAAATAATTACGACTAATTATATTATTACTTTTATGTTAAATTAGACGCATTTGCTGCGAATAATTTTATATTAATAAGATATAAATTTAAATCAAATAAAATGACGATTAATTTTTTATCTTGCATGATTTTACTTCTTAATTTTTTCTTCTTGCGCAGTCGTTAGACATGCAAATAATTATTTAGTTTTTCTATTTGATTTGCTTTTCTCTCTGTAAATTTAAAACGGAAAATTCAACAATTAAATGTTATAACACATAATATCACCAGTTTGGCGCTAAACGATATTGTTATTATTTGTGATATAACATATAAATAATGATGATATATGTATTGGTCATTATAACGTTATATAAATGAATTATATATGTTACCCCTTAAAATATTCTAAGCGATCGATGAAATTACAACGGGCGCCTCAGACACATGTTTATCATTGAAAAATTTGCTCCTACTCTAGTTAAATGGGATTCATTGAATAATAAAACTGAAGACAGTGGTTTATTCCCTGAATTTAAGAACATGAGAATTTTTATAGAGCTATTAAGGGATGCCTTCTTACATATTCGCTAATTAGACATTCATTAAATGGAATCCTTTTAAAATTCTAATTTCTTAAGAAGTGCCGATTGTATTGACTGGAATTGTGCCAATATGGAGGTAGAATTTTGTCAAGAATCGAACTTGCTACCTTCCGATTTGCCGGGGCGAAACATATTCCTTAGACAAAAGTGATACCAATGTTTAATGGATGTAATTGGCTTATTAAGATATCACCACAATACTTCTCAACCAGTGAGCCGCGAAGAGGCGAACGATTTATAACGCCAAATGCTATGGAGAGCGTATGAGAGTTGTTACTGCTGCAGCGTCAAGTGAGTATGACAACTTTTGGTAGCGCCAAGCGTTATGGCGAGTGAAGAGCGAGTTCATTATCCGAGTTCACCAATGTGACGATAGTATAGACTTGAGTTGAACCAATGTGGATGTTGAATTCCGCCAATGATCGAGTTCGCGTCCTTCCTATTTACAGACTCGGAACATATCCTCTAAACAAAAGTGATCACCAATATTTAGCGACTGTTACTGGCTTATTAAAGTACCACCACAAGAATGCGGGTCGAGACTGCAGTTTTCAAAGGTGTGAAAATATTTTTTGTAGTTATAAGAGAATGTTAAATGATCTTAAGACTGGGGGAGTTAATAACACTCATGAGAAAAATTGTTAGATAGAAGTACTGAAAATTTATCCTTTTTCTAATCCTTCAAACATACTTTTTAGCATTCTACAAATTCTGTCCATAATATTCAATCAGAAATTGCTCAGAAAAATACATTGCAAGTGTTCGTGCTATATATATGAATATTTATACAAACAGATCAAATTTTTAAACAAGGGAATAAGAATTCTCCCTTTTTGGCATTCTTTTCTGGATTTTACTTAACCAGAACTCTCCAATAAGGCAAAATATGCTATAGCGGCAATTTTTGATGCAATTATAAAATTGGTTGTTATAAAATTTCCTATATTTAATTCTATCACGGTGATTTTATTATATTTTGGTATACATACATGATATGATCTATTTATTTTAATAAAAGTAACTTGTGTTTTTTTATCATTCGTTAATATTTGTGTAATTAATTTAATATAAAAGTTGTTTTTTTAATCCTAGCAAATTAGAGTTATATACAGTCTTATATGTACTTACCATAACATATGAGTCTTATATTTGCTTACCATAACATATGAGACATTTATTAATGTAATGACATTAAAATATTGTTTGATATATTTAAGAGCCAGTTTTAAATCTTTTTGATAGTTGAAATATACAATTTATTTAGTTAAATTATTAAAATTTAAAGATGGAATAATTTGAAACAAGTTCGATTGAAATAAAATTATGTATTAAATAACACAGTTTGCAGTGATTTTAAACTTTAAGACAGCAATCGAAATTATAAACATGTTATTAGAACGAACTAATTTAAATTGAATCACAACCACTCACACACACTATCCGATTCTATTTTAGCCCAGACTCATTAGTTAATCATACAGATTCCATGCAGTCAATGATTTGTTAGGCAATTCCCTGGAGGAATTGGATTGTAACTGAGGCCGAAATCAATAGAATTGAATGGGAACTGATACCGAATCCGAGTTCTTATTATTTGTAAACGATTCGACATTTATAATGTCTTAGGGTAACACATTATTAGGCTAACAATCTGAATTTAAATTAAATCAACTGGAGTAATTATGACTGACTATAGTTTTTAAGAAACTTTCAACACACATGTAATTAATTTTTTTCCTCTGTAGAATGGCACTGATAATTTCAGTTGTCAAATTATTCACAAAAAATAAAGATTCAATATTAGAAGAAAAGAATTATCAATAAGCAAAGATGATCCATCAAAAGGATATTCAAATCCTTTTCAGATAGTTTATTTATTTATATTTTACTTTTACCTATTCATCATAGTTTTGGAACAACATCTTCAATTTAAAAACATCTTTAGAACTGCCAACAAGACATAAGATTAAAAAACTATCTTCGTAAAAATGAGAAATAATGAGAGTTTTAAAATGTGATTTGTCTCGAAACGTCTGAATACTGTTATAGGAAACAATATGAATTCCAATAAAAAGAGAATCTTACTTTTCCTTATATATATTTATTTAAAATATTTATGAAATCTTTGAATGCAAGATAATACAAGTGCAAAACAACAAAATATTTAATTTACAGCGAGAATAAAATCCTGTAATATATGACACAAAAACAATCGAAAATTTTTCATTATCTTTTAAAAGCAAACTTTTTTGGGGGGAGGGGATAATACAAATGCGTCTGCAGATATTTTTAAATAAAACATTTCATGACTGGTTTTAACTTTCCGAATTCTGAAACATCTACATTAATATGATTGACCACGTGGTCTTCCAGTATAATTTATTATAATACATAATTTTTTATGACGTCAGGGATTAAAACTAAGCTATATTTGATTAAAGTTTAATAAGTTAAATTATTTTAAGCAATTTTTATATAAAAAGGAATAGAAACAACGAAAATATAAAGCATAAATCAAAGTAAAATAACCAAGAAATTACTGAATAGCAGATTAAATCAAAAAAGATATCAAAATAAATCAAAAGTAATCAAGTAAATCAAAATTAATTAAATAAAAAAATAAAAGTCAAAACTATCAATATTCGAACAAAAAATTTTATAATTATAATGCTAAAATATTGAAACACATATAAACATTAAAAATTTAGATATAAAAAGAAAGAAATCAGCTTCAAACTCATTTCGTTGCATCGGAAATCTCTAATAAGTTCATATATGTTCAGAATGTTACAAGTATGTAAATTTCTGTCAAATCTTATTACTAGACTAGAATCACAATCATCAGAATTTTGATTCTAATATCCATGCATATTGGTAAATTTTCATATTTTCATTTCATATTCACTCTTTGAAAATCTAGTTCTGATTACCTTTGCATCTTTTTTTTTCTTCGCTTTACAAAAATGTGGGCCCTCCACCATCATGGTATTCTTTCACAAGAGCGTTTGGAATTGTTACGCTTGAACAACAGTCAGTCTTGAAATAAATATGACAATATTGTATACACCTGTATGGTAAAATAGTTTAAATCTAAAATATGAGTTTTGAATGTTTTTAATGGGGCAGATACGTAATAGAATTTTATGTAATAAAATAAACATTGTAATACAAAGATTATCCTTTAACCAGATCATTATTTTATTTTTAAGATACTGATCGAAGAAATGCTGCCGTTAGATGATATAGTAAACAAATTTATTTGAATTCCATGCTATATATTTAATAGCAAACAGCAATGTTTAGGTGAACTTAAAATTTTCAAGCATCATATAATGATAAAATTTTACTCTAAATTACTCTGCATGCTCCCATTAATTTCCGATTTTTTTCAAAAAAAAAAAAAAAAAGACAATTTATTCCTTGTATTGTCCTATTACGAAAAATCTTTTAAGTTAGGTTAAGAATCTTCCAGTATGGTAATTGGTTCTTGCCATCATTAGATACAGAAAAATGTCAGTTTGGCTCTTTCATCGAATAGTCATTTTGTGATAACTCCTCATATTCTCCCACTAGGGGCACCTTGAAAATGCGAATGAGAAGCTCCAGTATGGTGTTGATTCTCGCCACTCTGGTGTGTACAGAAAGAGGTGGAGGGCTAGCTACCTCATATCGATGGCAGTACCTGCTTGTACTATAGCCCAGTATCCAGTGATGAGTCAGTTTTGCTGTTATCATTCTGTTTTATTCTAGAGGTTTCAGGCGAGTCAAAGACGGCAGCTCATATTAAGTTCGACGAAGTTTTTTAAAAAGTCAATTTAATTTATTTATTGATATACATCGGAGTTATATTTTCAAAATTCAGAAGATGAATTATTTATACCTGTCAACACACACACGTGCATGCACACACATATATTATATATATTTATATATGACAAACGAAAAGAGTAACGCTTTAAAAGTACTCTTATGAACACTATAAAAGTACTCAGTAAACCAGAAACAATTTATCTCCTCCCTCCATTTCAGTTCTGACAAAGGTTCGACACCAACTGCTTACAAACACGCACGAAAATTGTGCAGTGTGGACGACAAAATCACAACTGCTTTGGGCGTTGCCCTTAGACTCTTTCCATATTAATTTACGTTTGTAATAATCGCTCTTTGGGTTCTCTAATTATATAACCGCATTCTGTTGAAAACAAAAACTGATTCATAATTGCTCTGCACCCACGGAAAGGTGAAATATAACAAGTGTTCCGTTTTTAATGGCTGTTTTATTCCTTTTGTTATAACTAAGCAACAGCTCGTCATGAAATTGCATGCACTTGGGGAATGAGTTAATGTTAGAGGTGGGTGCAGTCGACACGTTGTTTGATGCATCCTTTTATAGGGCGGGAGAATAGCCACTTCCGAAACAACTAAGTGTGTATTTTCGCTATTTCCTCTTGTAAAACATCTGAATGTGTAATAATTTCGTCAAAGGAAATTGATTTTTGACAATGGGAGAAATAAAATAATTTAAAAAATGAGTTTTTTTAAACTTTACTGCCCCTTAAAATCAAAGCAAATAATCATTTATCTATTTTGAAATTTGGAAGTAGAATCTTCTGTTAAATAGATCAATTTTATTAAAAGTAAAGTTTAATATTAATAAACAAAGTATTAGATCTATCTATTTTATTAAATCAAGTAATTAAGAAATAGTAGTGAAAACATATTTTTTTATCCCCGGCCATTTTCAGTTAAATAGTATGAAATTTTGAATAAAACCTCAATGCAATTTAACAACATTTCATTTAAACAAGCAATTGAAAGAAATACTACTTGAAGCAAAATATAATTTCCTTCTAGCTCAACATTAAGATTTATAACCTACGAGGTTAAGAAAATCTCCTTTCTAAAGATACCCCTCAGAGCGAGTCCCAGATGTAAAGAAATCTACTGCTATGATTTACCATAAAGCCAGCCGCTTTGTCGGAATTCATTATATTAACTACCCTTTAATTTATCGAAATGTCAAACCTGTAAGGGGAAAGAAATACGTTGAAAAACATCTGAATCATTCTTCGGGCAGTATACTACCTACGTAATTATCTGTGCAAACCTAACTTGAGTCGTTACTAACATCACGTCGAAACGCATACACAAAGATCTTGATAACGGCTAGGAGACGAGAAGATGTGAGCGGAAAACTTAGTGGGTTAAAATGTTAAATCATTCTCTTACAGTATTTGATATTCTGAAAACATACCAAATCATAATTCAAGAAGGTAAAGAAATATATGCTAAGGTTTTCGAAATATTTTAAAATTCAGTATAGACAAAATAATATTTCAGTAATTTCTTGATACTTTAAGAATCGAATCAGTTAATGGAATTCTAATTAAAATAGGTGTTTTTGTATCAATCTTGTAGTAAAGAAGATGGTAAAATGTACATGCAAATAAATATTTTAGCTATCGCTTTAATTTTGAAATAGTGTAAAAGTTTTTAGAATAAAAGTTTAAAAATAAAAAAATATAAAGATAATAAAATTATACCAAAAATATAAAAAAACTGTGGGAAATAATACGATAGTAAAAATATGATAAAATAAAATAAATACGGTATTAAAACTAATTATTATTATGTATTAAGAAATATTAGAAGAATAAACTAATACAAATTTATAAAAACTGAGAAGTACAGGGTGTCTATAATTAAGGTTCCACTTTGAAATGGTCGTAAAAGAAAAACTACTGGAACAAATGTTATTAAACTTGATAATAGTTTAAAGGCCATGGAAATTTCTTTTCTGTGTAAAATAAAGTTCTAAAGTCCACCAACAGAAGGAGAAATGGCGCTGCATGCAATGTATCGTGGGTGTTATCTTAAAAAGCACTGCTTATTGTGATAATCTAAACGATTTGGAGACACAGCTAGATGCGAAACACTGACATGTGCATTACATTATGCTATTATGCTAACAGTTGCTATTGAGAATGCAGAATATGACTTAACTTTCTATTAGAAAATGACTTAGATGCCACATTGAACATGCGTTGCAACACGTTTCAGGAACTATTAAGATTATTTTTATTCGATGTCTTCAAGTACTGCTTTACTTACAATATTGCATGCAACACCATTTCTCCACTGATGGATTTTTTTTTTTTTTTTGGCTGAAAAGAAATTTCCATAGCCTTCCTTAAACTGTTGCCATGTTGTAAAGTTCCACTTTGAAATTGTCATAAAATGAAAATTACTGTAGTTTTCTTTTTGAACCATTTTAAAGTGTAACTTTAATGATAATTATCCTTCACTTTGTTTTAAAACAAATAGCAAAATAATTTTAACATAATCTAGCACAGAAAAATTTCATTTATAATATTATATATTTTTCAATTGGGGAGCACGTTAAGTAAGAATTTATATTTTAAATTTTAAACATGTTTACTAAACTTTTATTTATTGAACCCATCACATTTTGCTTACTTGAACTCGGTCAGCCTAGCAGCCTCGGAAGACTTCCTGTGATTGAATTTCTTTCAAAATTTGATGAAATTCTACTAGTTTGATAAGAAATTCCTAAAAAGAATTTCATCAGTATGACTCAGGGCTTGTTTCGTGTTATCGTTTTCACAGGCAGACTTTACCTCAAAAATGTGTTTTCAGACTTGGGGAGACTTGAAACGAAAGAGACTGATCGAAATTTCAAGTTTGAATTAATTTATTATTACGTAGCATTCTCTTTGCGTACAAGAGAAATTAAAAAAATAATAAAAGTATGGCAAAAATTTCATAACTTTAGCAAATATTATCCATCTCGGGGTAAAGGCTTATTCGAGGGAAATAAATCTCTGCACTCACCCCTCTGTTTCGCCCTTTTAATTTCTCTGAATGTTTTATTTCTTGCAGAATTCAGGAAATTGGATACTTGTCAGTAAAAGTTTAGTTTGTTTAGTTATATTAGCGTACCGTTGTAAAGGACACTGGGACAATTTTAGGACGGTACTCGTTACTTTGAGCCAAGGTCAGATGACGAGGTTGCCAACTGAGCTAACAAACTCCCTCTCCACATCAATGGGAAGACGTTTGTCCTGAGGGATTTCACGAGAAATAGACCCATTTGCACGAAGATTCCTTAGGGGAATCGGGCCTCGAACCTAAAAGTCTACGGATCACAAGTCGAGACTTTACCATCAGGCCACTGCAGCATCCTTGTAAGTAACATATTCATTTTAACAGAACAGCAGCGTTCAAGTCTGGAAATGGCACACTTTCTTCAAGAAAAAACAGATTGTGGTATTAAGTTCATAAGCCAAATAACATCTACGGGGAATGAGCAATTGCTTTTTTCTAATGGCTATGTTACGAAGCTTCAAATCAAAAAGGTTCCGAGTTCAATTCCGAAACCACACCAACCTACCACAAGCTCTTCTGATTTTGATTCATTTCCATGTTTCCACGTAAAACTCTTTTCCAATTCATATCTTCCTCATTCTAAACATTAATTGTGAAACCTTCATTTCAGTAATAATATAAAATCGAAATTTCTACTGTATTAAAAAAATATTTTTATCAAATCTATCTAACAAAGACACATATGTTTCTTTTAATTTTTTAAAACCCTTCGCGTGTAAAATGTAATTTTCTCAGATTTTGATTTTTAATACGACAGGGATTTTTCTAGAGTGATAAATTATATTAAGTATTGAAAAATTTTAAACTTTCGAAAATAATTGAAGTGAATTGAAGAGATCTTTCAAACCTTTTAATATTTTTATCATTATTTTATTTTCATATGTCGCATACGTTTAAAATATTATTCCTAATTACCAATATTTAAAATCCTAAAATAAAAATTACTATTATTTCTTCTTATTATATATATATATATAAATTTGCAAATATTAGTATGTTTTCCCGTGATTAATATGCGCTTCATGGTAACGTTAATATTAGTTTTAAGAAAAACATGGAAAAGATTTTGATGAATATGCTAATTTTTCCTATTTTTATGCACATTAAATTCTTCCTTTAACTTTTAATCACGCATTTTTATGCTGAAAAGCAAGTACACTAAAAACAATTTTATTAATATGAAGTATAACTAAAACTCCATCATGTTAATCAGGCAGTTTAATGTGTAACCGCATTAACCAGGTATGTAATTACCAACAGTGAAATAACACTCTAGACAATTTCTTTATTCAGGATATTTATAAAAATAAAAAATTATATTTAAAGCTCTGCTTTCATTTACAAGTTTAATAATTATTTTTCGTTCATAATTAACTATAAAACTGAAATAGTTTTTATTTGTTTGATTACAAGAAGTGTGGTAGTTAAAAATAAACTAGAAGCAAAAACAATAGGCTATTTTGTGAAAAATCAATAACATTACTGATCTTCCGAGATAAATACATTTTACATGACACATATATTTTTAACTGTGAATTAATATTCACAATTTCGGATTCTAGTACTTAAAAATAAAAAGTTGTTTCTGATTCATATTCAAAAAGGAAGGAGTGAAAATTCATATGTTTGATGAAAAATCTTAGGCCCATTCTGGGAAATATAAGGGCTTTCTAAGTTGACTAAAACTTTTCTAGTAAATATGTGAATAGCATTTTATACCTTTCAAATTTAGAATATTTTTAAAATATCTTCTGTAATACACTCGAACATATGCATGTGTGAGTTATAATTTTTATTCTTTGGGATTTATCAAAATAATTTGTATCTATTATAAAGATTTCTTTCGAAATTTCACGATGCACTTATGGGGCAACATATAGAACAGTTAAAATTGAAAGCAGGATAGAAAAACCATAATATATCCTACAGAATTCATAAAGTTTTAGAAATAAAGTTTCTGACAAAATGGTTTTTTTAGGAAAAGTATCTACCTTCCCAACTCGGATGTTAAATTAAGGTTTAAGAATATGAAAAACAATATCTCTAAAAACTTGGTATTATTTCTAAAGTTCTGTAAAATTCATTTTTTTTAAAAAAAAAGTGTGGTTTTGTAATATTTATTGTTTTTTTAATATTTTAGCAGTTTTTCTCCACTTAACATAAATACATAAAAATTACCACGGATTTTTTCCTGCTAATGATTTTTTTTATTATTCTTTTATAATGATATGCACAACATTTTTGAAAATAGGCATTATTTTTGATTTGGACCTTGTTTTGAAAATAATTGTTATACATCAGACAGCTGATTCTTTAGAAAAGTTCCAAAAACATATTTCAGAACATTTACAGAAAAATTTTACACCACCTGCCTCAATTCTTTTTTAAGCCTCAGGATTTTTTCAATAGTAATCAGTAAAATTATGCAGAAAAATAAATTTAAAATTTCCATTCATCAATAGCGTGATATGAAATCTATACAATACGCATGCATCTTTTATTAAATGATGACCTGTATTAAACAAATCTTAATAATAACAATTTAAAAGGATGAATATGTATCTCAGAAATTATGAAACAACCATTTCTGCTACAACCAATTTAACAACATATTTAAAAATAGAATACTTAATTTGTCAAATTTCATAGATAAACTAAAATAAAATTTTAAAAAATTCTAATTTTTAACTTTTATTCTTATAAGGCAAATCTCATGCTGGCAAACCTAAATGACTTACTTCATTTTAATTTTAATGATTTATTACAAGGGATAGATAACAATAATAATTTATTCCTTAGCTTTCTCTGTACTGGGAAATAATCTGAAAAGTGGGCTTGTCGACACTATCTTGTAACTCTTACAAAACATAGAACACTCTTTAACAAATGAACAAAAAATACAGATGGTGTTCTAAAATTTTAAACACATTTCTATAAACATTTAATTTATCATACGATGTAATGGAAATATTTCGAATTTTGTAACGTATTACATAGTCTTAATTTAGATTATTACTATTAATATACTATTAGAAAATTTATTATTAATAGCGAATACCTAGTTAAACTAAAGTTCAAATTCTTTTTTCAAAATTTATGTTTCTGTCTCTGTAAAAAAATATTTTAGAACAATTTATAAACACAAATGCATGATCTACAAATCAAATATTGCATTATAATTGAGTTCTTAAGAATTACCTCTCCATAGATTATAAATTGAGAAAAAGAAGTAGGTATATATTTGAATCGTCATTGGTCTAATAATAAGTTTTAAAATATATCAGATAAAATATGTTAAATTGAAAAATTAAACAGTAGCTTAAAATGTTTAATAGGAAGGAAAAAAAATCAAATTTGTAAGAAAAAAGTAAAATGTTTATATTTATGTGTAAGCAAAACAAAATATTTTAGAACATTTTAAAGCAAAAATGTACTATCAGCTGAAATAAATCAAGTGCATTATGATTCAGTTCTTGTCTAGTATTAAATCCCAGCTTTTATAGTTAGAAAAATAAAGGAATGTTTAGTAGAATCGCCAGTGGTATAATAATAAAGTTAAATAGGTATCTGATGAAGTATATTACACAAAACGATTTATCTACTGATTAATATCTCGGAATGTTTTTCAAACGAGCAAAGGGGAAGCAAAACATTATAAACGAAAACTAACTTTCAAAGCGTTAAAGAATCTCTTAGTTGTATCAAAAACACAGAATCTCTCAAAAGTTTCTTCAATATCCCACTATAAAACAGAGCCATAAATATCTTTATACGTCTACTGCTCCTTTCCTTTTCGTTCCTTGGATTCCCCATGTGCATTATTTCCCCGTTTTCAGAAGACAGGAAATTAGAAATTGTGTAAGTAGCTTGTAACCACTTCAGCAGAGCGCAGTAGTACCACTTTGACATCTGAGTTGTAGTTCGGAAATGAGGGTGACCAGAAGATTCTTAATCCTCGAATCCGAAACATTTTTCGTCTTCAACAACAAGAAAACTCCCCCATTCTGAATCTCCATTCGCCTTTCATTGTTAACAGTTTCAGCATCTACACTGTCCGCCTCTTTGCCCTCCTGAGTACTTCGAATTTAATTGGGAAACTTCGACCTCTCTAATGAGATAAATTGGGATCAGAGGCTGGAGTAACTGTTCGATAGAGTGTCTTGGTGGTGATTTTCCTTCATTTATGCTTTGCAATGTCTTCCGTCGTACTTTTTTCATCCTTTTATCAGTGATTATCGATGTTCAAAATGTGAATGAGCACAAACGTGGAACTTTTAATCTTTTGATGGTTTGATATTAGTTTCGGTTAGATATTAGCTTTCCTTAATTTTGATTTTTGAGTGTGTAGTCTTTGGAATTACGACATAATTAAAAACATTCTTAAAATGGAGTCTTCAAAATGAATATTACAACCATCTAATGCATTATTATTGAAAATTTGGGTATATTGCCTTGAGAAATCGATATTAGTTCAAGCAAAAAGGATTCTCAGGAAACAAGTTTGGATTCTGAGGGCGCTTCATGCTGAATGTAATTCAACAAAATAAAATTAGTCATTATTTTATTTTGGGATGATATTCTTGTCTAAATTTTCAAGGATATTAAACTACAGAATTTGATACAGTATTCTTGAATTCAAGAAATAGGGTAAAATTCATTGCAATATCGAAACTAATAATGCAATCAAGTATCATGACGGAATTAAGTTATGTTGCTGTGTTTGTTTCGATATCCAAAATAAGAAATAGATTTCCATGTTCGTATGTCAGCAATTAATTTGCAAAGTGCCCAGGCTTCATTAATGAAATCCCAGAAATTCAGTATGCTATCTTGTATCTACAGTTAAAAAAAAGTAAAAATACGAAATTCAGCAAAAAATTTAAATACAAATAAATCAATAAATATGAAAAATTAAAGATATTTATTCCTTTCATATTCTTTTTATAACTAACGAAGTATTTATTGAAATAATAACTCATACATCCCAAAATTGGTTACCCAGTCTTCCGTAGCACTTCTTACCGATATATTACATATAACTTAATAGCCACAAATTACTAAAGAATAAATATATCCAAAGAATTTTAATAAATTAAAACATTACTCAAAATTATTTAGTTCAGTTTCAAATTTTGGTGTCAAATCTGTCTGAAAATACATATCCAAATGTCCATCGATTAAATCCTTGGAGTTATGTATGTCACAGACAGAGAGAGCATGAGCTATCCTAGTAACAGGCTAAGAGATGTATTAACATTTTCAAAAAATTTGTTTTAGATCGAAAGTTCTATACTCCAATGACTTGATCTATAGGTTCTATTTAATCTATATGCTAATGATCTATATTTCACTTATATTTTTATTAAAACGCATTCGCAGTCCGTAGTTATGTGCAGGGGAGGATTTTGGATTCTTATTGGTGAATATGCGAGACATTTTAGGAAGGATATCAATGTTGGGTTTTTCGTTATTTTGCTTTCATCTATCTACTGAAGCTTTTGAACAATATTTTCAATATTAAATTATCTAGTAATAAGCTACAAGACAAACATGAGTAAAGCAGACATGACAGAAATTATAATTAAAATATGATTCGCCATGAAACACCCGAATGTTGTTGATAGAAACCAACGGGAGATACTCTAATAAAGATATTATCCCGAAGAATACCTTGTATAGCATCAATGTATAATAATTATGAATCATTAACATTTGGCTTCTTTTTTTCTGAATAGATCTTGTCATCTTTGAAGAATTATTTCGTAAAAAATTTCTGGATTTTGATTAATAGTACCCGGAAGTTGGATTTGTGTTTAAAATGCTTTTTTTCCAACTGACTGAAATAAAAATGCGACGCAAGATTACCTTCAAAGTCGAAAAATCATGTACAAAATTTGATATAATTAAGACAATGCACCTTTGATTAATCGCGTTTACATGTTTCGATGTTGTTGTTGGATTTGATACAACATAGGCTACACGTTTGATAGGTATCTAACCTATAGATGTTAATTCTATGCATTGAATTTTATGTATATACCTCTTTCCATTTTGTAACTATTCTGATAAGGTATATTCGAAAAGTTGGAATTACAGACTTTCTTTGAGCTGTTTGCTCACAATTTGATATAAATCTACAAATTTGGTATAAAAATCGTATATCAAATTGCATCCCTCTAGGCCAAAGAGTTTTTGAGGTATCTTTGTCACAGACAGATAGGCAAATGAACATTTTCCATAAGTACTTTTTGAACTCAAGATGTTCTAAAATGTGGGGATTCGTCAAAATCTTGTTTTGAAATATTTTGATGATTACTACACTGTCTTTATTATATATAAGAGAAAGTAAGAATGAAGTCAGTATCAATTAATGTATATTCTAGCTTTAAAAAACCTTTAAAAATTGTAAAATTTAGAAATTCATGATAGCATTATTAAGAATTTTATTTCACATTGTAATATAAACCTATTAAAGGAAGGAAGAATCAGATTCTTAAGTGCATGTTTTGTCAGCTAAAAATAAGCCATTTATTTTTAAATAAGACAAAAATATGTCTCTAAAAAGTTTTTGAATCATCAAGATTCATGAAAATGTTTAATAAAGAAATATTCTTTTCCTTAGAAGAATAATATTCAGTCCTCCAGATACATCGGAATTATATTCTTATGATTATGCTTTAGTGACGCTTTAATATGTTGAAGCTTTTGACCTCAGAAAAGTAGAACATTGGCAATTAAAATACCATTAGCTTCAATGTTAGATTTATAATTTAACAATTATTCTTTTTGATGGTCAAATTAATACTTTCAGTGCCAAGTTAAGAAGACGTAGTGTTGAAACTGATATCACATTGAGTAAAAAAAGGTGCAATGAAATGACTATATAGTATAAATAAGAAATAATTGTAGTTTCAAATATACCTAAAGGAAACTAGCTTATTGAGAATAGAAATGTATTAATACATTTTAAAAGAGTTAATTCATTATTAAAATAATGTATGAAGCTAATCTTACTCATTTGTAACTTATATCTACATTAATAATCTTTAATATTATAATTCATCAGGCAGAAAATTTTATTTCAATTCAAAATAAATCGCAAATAAATACGGACTTGTTTTCCTGAGTTTTCCTTGAAATACAAATGTAAATCACAGGCTATTTGTCACGATTGTTAAAAAACAAGGGACCAAACATTGCATTTTTGTATCATTTGTTCCATATTTGAAGTTATTTGAAGTTTGAAATGTTTGAAGTTTATTTGATTATTAATTAAACAGATAAAAAATAAATGTAGTTATTATATTAACATATTAATTATCGTTTCATATATAGCTATGATATTAGCACATTAATTATAGTTTGATATAGATCATTATGCATTTTATAGCTACTAATTAAAAGAAAAGATGCCAGCGAATGAAATAACAAATAAAAGTGTCTAACCAGTAATTGGAGAAAGGAATTTCTTCACGCAGCCAGATACATTGATTCAACATAACTCCATTGTTATTTTAGTTTTAGTCTTTTCTGAAAAGCGTTGGAATTTATTTTGGAAACCCAATATAATCTGAAAATCATGTAATTACCGAAAATCCTTAGATTCAATGTTGGAAACATGTTATAAAGAAAACCTGAACAATCTCTTTCTGGACATTTACTTCGTTCAGATATTATAGAGTTACGCTAATTTTAATAAATGTTGAAATTTAACAAACAAAAATAAAGAATACAATATTTTTAAAACATCATTTCATGAATATTTTTACATTCTTTTTATCATCATTCAAATTAAAAAGCACTTTCAGAGACCTAGGAACAATGACAACATAAATAACTACAGAAACTTTGAAAAAGAATAACTCTGTTATACGCAGATGTTCGTCCTTAGATTTTTGTCAATATACTATTGGAAGAACAACTTGAAGATACGTAGATGGTTGTATTAAAGGACAAAATATCACGTTACAATCAAAGGTAATGAATAAAGCTGAATCATTTTAGCTCCTGTGTACAGTTACGGGTTAAACCCATTGCCACATCTATAATTATAAATTCATCCCTTAGGTATCTTCTACATGTTAAAAAATCAGACTAATGTGATAAAATATTTCTATTAATTATTCGCGTCGGCATCCTAGTCTAGGGGTAGCGCATCTTCCACGTGATTTGGGCACCCTGAGTTCGAATCTTTGCTCGTACATGGTTGTTTTTTCTTTGTGTTCTATCTGTGAGGCGTGTAAAAAAGTTACCCTATAAAAAGGGTTTGTGCAAGCGAGTGTGTGCATTGTCATTTTCATATGGGCTAATGTCAGAACACTCTCCTCATGTGCTCAGGGGTCCTGAATATCAGAAGCTACTGCACCCCTCTAGCCCTAATTTCTTGAACCAAATATTGGTTTTCAATCCAAGGAGGATAAGCAACAACCTTAATTATTCGTTTTCTTCTCCGAGTTGATTCGAATTCTTTACTTTTTTCAGCGATTACATAAATAACATTTTATAACACTGTAATAGGATGGTGATTTTTAAATAACCATTTAAATTTATTTTATATCAATGCATTAAATTACAATAAAAATTCAGCAAGAAAATTCTTTTCACGTGTCTACTACACTAATATAAAAAAGTCATTTGAAATAAAACAGATCTTAACAAAAGTGAAATATAACAGACTAAAATCATTTCTTACACTCACTATTCATGTTGGTCAGAAACAACTGATCAATTTATCTCCAACCTTAGATTCAACTATGACACGTGATCCCCATTTACTGCTCACAAACACGCGCCAGAATTGTTGTTCATTACAGACGAGATCACAGCCGCTTTGGGCGTTGCCTTTCTGATCAGTCAGTTCGTGTTAATTTATGCTTGTAATATTCGTTTTTTAGCTTCTCGAATTATGCAATTGTGCATTGCTTAAAACAAAATATGATTCATAACTGAGCTTCGTCCACGGAAAGGTGAAATATTACAAGAGTTTCAATTTTATTTGTTGCCTTTTTTGTCTTGGTGTAATTAAGCAACAGGATCATCATGAATTCTCTAATCATGCAGGTTGGGTAAAGGAATGAGTGAATGTTAGAGGGGAGTGATAGAGTCAATACGCCATGTTATGCCTTTTTTCATAGAGATGGTTGAATGGTAATTCTGGAAGAACTAAGAGTTTCTTTTAACTTCTTCCTATTTTGAAATTTCTGGCTTTGTAGTAACTGTGGCAATGGATACTGAATTTTGGCAAGGAATGCACCACTATGACAAGGAAACACATTCTTTGTAAAAGAGTGTTTAATAAAAATTATACATTGTGTGCATTTGTATTTTTTATGGTATGTGACTATATTCCAGATTACTTAAGAAAAATGTGTTAAAATGATTACATTGGGGAAAATGTGCAATAGAAACTTCTATAAAAACAAAACGTGACAATTAAGGAGCAAAAGTTGTTGTTGTTTTTTAATATTTTAAAGAACTTTTTTAGTTAAATGTAAGTACAAAGCAAATATATTCTAGCTAAAGGATTTATCAAACGATTGGGTTAAAAATTTACATAAATTTATGAAAGACATTATCTAGTTCCTAACCCAAAAAATAAGCTGTATTTCTATTCTTCTTGGTTTCGACTGATAAATATTATGAATTTATATTTCACATTTATAAAAGACAAAAGCAACACTAAAATATTTATAATTGAGCAGATTGTTTATCCTTTAGTTCAAAAAAAATTACTAAAAAAAATTTAAACAAAAATATTCACTATGTTTTAATAAAAGTGGTTTGCCTGTTAAAAAATTCTATCAAATTTTAAAACTTGAAAGAAAAATATCTGAGAATGGAAAATAGGAATAAAACTCATGCAAATGCAATAATAAAAATCATTGCGACTCCTCCCCCCCCAAATAAAATAACGTAGAAAAAAATTTTGAAATTTCCTAACGAAATCTGTTTACACATAAATATATTAAAAATAATAATTCCGCAAAAAAATCGACTTTCTAGGGCAGTAATATACTTAATTTACTGTGCCTTACGTTACAAAAAAACCCTTTATTATTTATTTATTAATTCCAGCTATTAGTTCACAATCTTCCAATATATACATTAGTTCAAATTTTTAATCGTTTATAAAATACTTTTAATTTATCCACTCAAGTTCAAATACATATTTTTAAAATTTGTAATGGATGATACTTGATGTTAATATAGTATTTTTAAATATTAATTAATTAATTAAATTTGTCGAGCAATTTTTAATACGTCGTAAAATACGCCATGAAGTTTATCGCTAAGCTCTGAGATTTCTTATAGGACACCCGATAAGATATATAAAAAATATATAAGAAAATAAGTAGAAATTGAATTTTAAAAAATTTACAATACTTGTATTTTAATTTACCTTTAAATTTTTTCCCAATAATTGAGGCTCAACATTAATAAAAAAAACCTACTAACATTACTATTTCCTTTGTGTGAAGCAAATGAATAAAGAACTTGAAACATCGAAATACTCTGTTTATTGCAAAATATCATTTGGCATTATTTTTTATAGAAGTACAATATCTGTATGTAAAAGTATTTGAAAATATTCCTTTTTCTATATTTTATAAAGTCATCACTAAATTATAATTCTAACACACACACACACACACACATATGTATTCTAATGCACAACGTGTATAAGATTATAAATTCAACAGTTTTAAATTCAGTGTTGCAGATGGTTTAATTATGATACAAATAAATAATTTAAGTTTTTATAATTTAAAGTGAAATATACAGCAATACAGTAATTGCATGCAACTGTTTTATTAGCTGCCATTTTTAAAATGAAAGTGTAATTTTAGAAATGAAAGTTCCATGCAAAAGCTTAAAATATTGTAGATTTATGTGAAGATTGCTGTACGCTTCCTTGTATTTGAGCGTTATAATTATTTTCTATATCCTCATGCAAATATACTCGTATGTGGATCTCATTTTATTAAATCAATGCATGTTTTCAATGGTGTTCTAAATTGCCTTTAAATTAATGTGTTCTACTGCTACATATTAATATAAAAATCTTTTATAGTAAAATAATTAAAAAGTCATAATTAATTTTTGAATAAGAAAATGTAAAAATATTTGAATGTAGTCAGAAAAGGCAACTGTTAAATGAGGCGATTTTCGAAAACGAAAAATATGAAATTGGATGAGGAAAAAAAGAACAACAACAGCTTTAGAACGATAAATTTTTATGAAAAAGAAAATAATATCAAGATAACCGAATTCTAATTTATTGAATTATTTGAATTCTATCCAAAAATAATTATTCCCATTTAAATTGTTCGGTGTGTTTGTTCACTGTAAAATAGATATTTGATTAAGTAATGTCTTATTGATGATGGAAAATTTATAAGAATCGTGTGATAATTTTTAAGGGATTCTGAGCATTAGAATTATTTTAATTTTGGATTTAACTTTATATTACAACTAACGCCATTTAAGACTTGTGCTTTATATTACGAAATAAACGTAGTTTAAATTAAATATGTTATCTTTCTTAATAATTAATGCTCATACTGCGTATTATTTCAGGATCAAATTATAATTGCCAAAATATCATATACCAAATGTAAAAATTTTTTTCGAAATTGCAAGAGCTGCACTTTTAGATCTGGAAAAACTTCAAATGAAGTAAAGAATTTTATTTTTCATTATGTAAGGGAATAAATGGGGGTACTGAAATACTGCTGATCTCTTACACAACCTACTTGTCATTTTAATCAAACTGAAGAAAATATTTTTGTTTCATTAATATTTTTTTCGGAAACAAGATGCCACAATTCCGTGACTGGGATTATTTATTGATATTATTTTAAATTATTTTTAGATTGCTAAACAGTCGATTTGAAGAATATTTCATGATTAACTGTCCAAGACTTGCTTCGGAGAAGACAGATTTTTTCTTAAAAAGTAGTCACGATAGTAATGATGAATAAACTATAAAATGTATTCCGTAATATAGTAGATTTTGAAATAACACGTTAAACAAAGTGAGTTAGAGATTTTTATAGAAATAACCAGATCTTATGTAGGAAATATTGAAAGCAAATATTCATATGTAATCAGTATATAATTCGTATTTTAATATCTTCTTTGAAAACAAATGATTAAAAAAAATACTGATGTGTGAATCTCGGTATTCCAGATATTTAAAATTAAAAATATTTTAAATCTGGTTTTTTTTTAAAGATTATATATAACATAATTATTGTTAATTTCGTTTAAACACATTGCATAATAAAAAAGCCCAATACATTTTAAGTTAAATGTACGAGACATTTAAGAATCCTGGTTTCAAAATTATCAAATATTATTTACCATATTTTATTCAATCAGAATATCATGATTAGTCAATTCAATAACCTTTATCTGTCAATATGATTTGAAAATATAAAAGTAAAAATTAAATTGTTACTAACAAAGGAAACAGAGTCTAAATATTACACATGTTATTCCTTTTGATAGTCAATATCAATAAAAATAATACATATTCGTTTGTAGATTTGACATCTGATACCTCAAAACGCATTACATAGCTATCTGAATGAGTTTTTTTTGAAATATGTTATAATTATCTAGTGGATTTTGCTCCGTATTTGTAATTCATTGCATTACTTTGATAAAATAGTACAATACATTTGATTATTCGAGATAAACTGTGATAAATTTAACTGGCTATACTAATTTTAATTTATATCTTGCACTGCTTAAAGCTTTAATGATAAGAATTATTTATAATGAACTATTTTAATGATAAGAATTATTCATATTTAAAATATTATACTTATTGTGTTGTGACTTGGCACTTTACAAACCCTTTGACAGTTATCTGTCAGTGATTTAAGCCGAGTGCCTTTAAGCGAGCCCTATTTTTTCAGTAGCGTGAAATGAACGTAAAAATACGGCTTAGCTACTTCATACGTCACATTCACTTGCACTACCCCTTTTTACAATGGGTTGGGTGGGGGTACATTCTAACACCTCACAGATAGAACACAGAAGAACAACCATATCCGAACCAGAACTGGAATCCGAGACGCCCAGATAATGGGGAACAACGCAATATTCCTATGCCATGACACAGGCAAATATTAAATTTACATTTTTTTTTATATGTAATGGATCGAAAAAGGATTTTATTTATCATGATTTTTTAGGAAAGTTAATGAAAAAAGTAACTGCTTAATGCTTAAGTAAGCAGTTAATTAGATGATACTAATTTGTTTTCTTCCTAAAACGTTGGAGGCAATTATTAGTTAATATATCGATATACCGTGTCTTCATTGTAGTTATGAAATTGGACTCAAACATGTTATTATTTCATCTGGAAATGCTATCTTGTATTTGCAAATATTTCTTCTGTTTTTTTCAACATATTATCATTGCCTAGTAAGTGTTTTTGCAGATAAAACCGATTCATTGATTGCCAATTGAAGGGTTTGCATCAAAAAGAAGGTAGCTCCAATTATTCAAGTTAGCAGAAAATCTGCGACAGCACCAGGAGATACCTCTATATTGTCACAAACTAATGAGACAGACAGCTCCATCTCTTGAGTTGACGTAGGAGCTAACAATTGCAACTATATATTTCTGGCAACAAACAAGCAAGATTTTATTTTACAACATGATAGTACATGCTAATTCCAACTTCCCCTAATTGGAACGACATCCTTTTTGCAGCAAACACTTCAATTGATAAATTAAAGATTTTATTTGTTTACAAATTCATTTTCATGACTATAATTTCAATCATTTCTGAAGAAACCATTTTATAAGGACATGGTTTATAAGGACTTTTTAATAGCAATAATCGCTAATATAATTTTTCTGAATAATGTTTGACAAAGATTTTCCCCATTTTATTTTTCAATTTACATACTCTACACTAACCAAATATATATTTGGTTAGATTTTAGTTTATAGGCCGTTTCTTTAACTTTTTTTATTTCATTTCTGTAAAACTAAGCTAGTTCCTTTTCTCTTGAAACAAATTCAGAAATTTCAGACCCCAGCTTAGCAGAAATTCTAATACTTTATACTTTAACAAAAGGCAGGGATTGACTCAACTTAAACAAATATAATACCTGCACGATGGAAAAAAGGAAAAATTCTCGAAAAATAAATACCAATTGTATCCGAAATCTTTGGGATTGAAAGAGAAATATGAGTTGGTCCAAGATATCATGCGGAAAGATAAGGTTTAAAAATAAAAGAAAATTTCTAAGTAAATATCTATTTTATGAATAGAGTAATATCGGTAAATTCGACCCGATTCACTGGATAAGTTCATGAAAAAAAATAATCCTCATCATTTCAATTTTTCTCACGAAAAATAAACCATTAAAGTAATTTACTCTCCTTTTATATGCTTCTTTTCCAGTATACTTTGTAAAATATTTCTAGATCGTTTTCTTTTAAGAAAAAGGGGCATACAAAGCAAGAAATACAGATCAAGTCTGCGCTTTAATGTTATTAATTTCTGAAGTCATTATGTATGGGTGGCAGATTTTAAAGCTGATGTCAAACCTATTGCACTGTACTTTATTTGCTTTGACAACTGAAGCCTTTTCGTTATACTGCTTAAGTCAATCACCTAAGATAAGAGTTCTGAAAGCTTTTTATATATTAATTTTATTTCCAATCTGAAGATTTTTGCAAAATTTATTTTAGGAATTATATGTAAAGTAGGCTTACTTTCTAAAAAATTGTTGTTTGTTTTATTATTATTTCACTTTAAATAAAAAAAAGCCTTTTTGTTCAATTTGGAAATAATTTTGGGAATCAAAATGCGCTGAAACCATTTAATGAAAAATCTGAATGAGATCTTATGATAAGAGGTATAATTCATTTTGGATGATAGATAAAAGATGCAAAATTGAAGTATATATTTATTTAGGAATGATTTGTAATCTGCTACATGACAACAAAAGTACTTTTTCAAGAAATGGCATTTATCTTTAAATAATTTTTAAGAAGCTTGCATCATCTTGATCTTAACACTTTATATTTATTTTATTTATAATGTTTAATTATATCTGAATTATTTCTTCTATAAATGATTTTTAAAGTGGGTCATTGGTTGATTGAGAAAACAAAAACATGATTTATAATAATATGTGCATGATTATAAAATATAATGGTACTTATATGTTGAAATATTAATAAGAATAAAAATAAAAGTACACATTTTTCTTCTCTGAGGAAAAACTAGCAGACTCTCACTAATTAAAGCATGAATTAAATTTTTTGATGATACATTTAAAAAAAATAGTTCTGAATTTTACAAAGAATATTCAAATTTACAAATATAATTTCTATTTTCAGTATTACTGTATATCTTTAAATAAGAATATTTGATAGGAAAAAATATTTTGCAGTTCAAAAAATTCGTTTCCATTATTTAAATGAATATTTTGGAAGGCTAAAAAACAAGTTTTCCATCAATATTACGATAATTCCAAATAATCTAATTCTAATTTTGAAATTTTTCAAAATCAAATAAATGCAATCAATATCACTGTTTGACTAAAAAATAAACATTTATCGTTCATGGTTTTCCTTGAGACAATGGCCATATACATCTGAAAAGTTTTATATCAAAAATATGATAATTCTACAAAAATCTAATTATAATACAGAAATCCATTTATCAATATTGTTTTTCCTGCAGATCTTAGTTATACACATCAGAAATAGAAATTCGAATTTTGGGTGCAACAAACCACAAGCCTGGATTTGATACACTTTCATTTCCACATTTTGAACGCATGAAATCACAAATAAATGAAATTAATTTCAAAGAATGTATTTAATGACAACTACAGCAAAATTTCAATTATCCGTGGAGCCCAATCAAAAAAAAAAAGAGAAACTATAGTTTATTTTATAATGAAATGATCAAAAAATGTTTATGACTGGTGATCTTCTTTTGTACGTCCCCGAAACTTGTTTAATTATAAAATTTTCATTAAGCCAATATAAAAGTTTTGGCTTCATTATAAAAATGTAATACGAAAACTTCTTGAATCAAAGTTCAAATTCGACTTTTTAAAAAAATTTAAGTTACACATTTTCGGCATTAATTTATCATTTTAGGAATTTATTCATGCAAGTTTAATACTATAATCATCAATATGTAAATCCAATTTGAGCTGTTTTAATATCATTCTTTTCTGAAGAACAACTTTTTATGAATCAGAAACTTCGAATTTTGCTTTTTAAATACAGCTCTATCTCTTAAAAAAAGATAGAAAAAGATAACAGAAGACATTTAGAAACATAAACAAACATCAACCTCTACCAACGTAATCATCAGAACAATTAAAGTTCCACCGGACTCCAATTTTATTTCATCATCAAGGTTCGAATTTGCAAATTAAAATTATATGTGTTTGGGGATGGCTGGAAATGCAAGATGCAGACGACATTAACAACGAGACACGGTAAAAGATCGGATGAAGATGTTTCTTGCTTTTGAAGTAAATTAGTGGTTTCTGAGACCAAATTTGAACTATTATCCTTATGTTGAATCTTCTAATTGTTGTCCTCACCAGACAGTAAATGAAAATCAATGACAAAATTTTCTAAATCAAGTGCTATTTTAAAAATAAGTGTATTTAACATGGAAAAGTATGAATTGAAAAAAGAACTAGTGAACGAAGAATATTTTTCAGTCCTTTTAGAACTTCTGAAAGATTACATGAATTAAAAAAAAAACTTCCCCCGGCTTCCTGGCATACGGTTAGCACGTCTTCTCCGTGATCTGGGCATTCTAAGTTCGAATCCTGGTTCGGGCATGGTTTTTCTTCATATGTTCTATCTGTGAGATGAGTGAATGCGCTCTTGCCCCTGTGTAAAAGGGATTGCGAATGTGATGCGTGAGCAGCTACAACGTACTCTTGACCCTAGTTGGAGACGCTTCCTATCAGTTTAAATTGCTGTCTTCGTAACAGCCGCTTGTTCCTGGTAAAAGGCATAAGAAAACAAAATTTTCTCAAATTTTGGAATTTTTTGCTGTATTTTCTTCCATTTCAAATTTCCGTTTCAGATAAACTAGTTGATTTGCCAAGCGCTGAATGCGTTTAATTCCAATTATATATCTGTATAATATGTTTTTCATAATTTTCCTAGCAAAGCATTTTTTAAAAAGTTAATTTTGACCGATAATAAATCCTTTCTATTTTCCATATATTTTTATAAGAGCTGAAATTCAATAGGTGGCAACAAAACTTACAATATATCGGATGTAATATATCATGGTAAATAATTAATGTTCAATTCATATAACTTTATATAATACAATTGTGTCTAGTGTTCTTTAAATGTTTGTCTAATTCATCTAGTATTACATCTAATTCTCCAAATTTAAAAATGAATCATTGTGTGCTCTTTCAATAGCAATTTAGCAATAATTTAGAAATACCTCTTTAATCAGAGAAAATATAACATCAAATGGAATATAACAAAATGGAAAATAAAAATATAACATCAAAGGGATGATCAACTACAGCAATATGTATTCAAATCGCATGGGAACGAATCAGAATATAAAAAAATATCATGAAAAAGATTTCGTCCTCTAAAAAAAATGCATGGATTCGTTAACAATTTGAAAGACATTGAATAAGCATGATGAGCATGAATTTAATTAAAATTATTGTGACTCTGTGCGCATCAAGCATTCAAGTCAATTATTTCAGTCGGAAAAGTACAAGTTTATATATTGTGCGCTTTCCTGTAGCATCTAGAGTTGAGTAGCAAGAAAAATCCTGTGAATGGTTTTGCTGCTGAATGCAATACTGGTGCAATGCAACACTGACGAGACAATAAAGAACGAGGGCTGCGGTGCCCTTGTGGTAAGGCTAAGGCTTTGGCTTTGGAACTGGAGAGTTTCAGGTTTGAGACCCGATTCCACCGAAGAATCATTGTGTAAGGGGGTCTGTTGCACATTAAATCAGTCGGACCAAACGTCTTTCCGCTAGTGTGATATGGAGAGAGGGTGCCAATTCTGGTGTCGTTCTTGTCATCTTACTGCGGTTCAAAGTTACGAGGTCCGTCTCGAAATAGCCATAGAGTTACTTTAAAACGGGGAATTAATATAACTAAACTAAATACTATAAGGAAAGATTCAAAATAACATGTTGTAATAGCTGGGTCGCAAGAATAAGGAGAACATCATTTGCAAAAGAAAATCAGCATGCACATGTTAACAGTTGAAAAGCCAATGAATCTAAAGACAACCATGTGTGTAAATTTACCTAAAAAATCACTACTCTATGCGCATGAAGAGAGTGCAAGTTAGTTGGTCATATCAATAAAATACTAGTTTATTTTTCACTTTCTATTAGACATGGAAATGAGTAAGTGTAAAAGTCACAATTTATATTGGTGCAATGCGACATTAGGAAGATAAAATGTTTGAGACATATATATATTGTTTTTTATGGCACTTGCCATTGAACGATACCACTTCTACGAAGACAGCGCTCAAGCCGATAGGGGTCTTCTCTTGTTTTAATAACACCAACTGGCACCAAGAATATGACTTTGCCACTCACGCATCATTCATTCGCATTACAACTCCTTTTCACAGGAGGGCACATTCACACATCTCACAGAGGAAGAACAACCATTCCTGAACACTCAGACCATCCATCCCAGTGATAAACAAGGCTTAGTAGATGGCCCAAAAATATCATCCAATTCACTGATTCTGTTATGAAGCATTACTTCAAACACCTTTAAATGAAGTAGAAATTATACATTTTTTCTACATACCTACTATATACTGGAAAGCATACTTCATACCTTTACATATTGGAAAAAAATATGATTTAAAAAGCATAAAGTAATATGTTTCTAGAAAATTATTTATTATAAGAAAATGTATGTTCCAAAGCATTTATTCTTTTCAATGATAAAATATTTTGAAAAATTTCTAAACCATAATTATATAGTAAGAAAAGTGTTTGCAGAACATATTGGCTGATTTTCGATCTAATACTTTCATTAGAATTTTTCATTCATTTTATCAGATTCGGGTGTAAAGAAAATGCGGTATTGCAGATCTCACCTCCCCAATTCTGTGCTAAATTTTTACTCTTCCAGTAAAGGAATAAACGTGTCATGTTGGAGAATGCCTTGTCTTACAATAGTTAAGAAAAAAAATTCGGCTTGTATTTAGCATTTTTAATGAAACTATCGTGTCATCCTTGCGAGTTTTTTGGCAAACAATCCCTGGCATGTAGTTAAAAATATTCGCAAATCAAATATTTTTAACTACATGTCAGGTATGATAATATGATTTGTACATCTTTCTTCAACCAAATGTAACAAAGACTTGAAAGAAAACTGCATATGGTCTATCAATCTATCTATGGTCTATATCAGAAAACCCATAGCAATTTGATATATTAAAGCCATTGCGTCTTTGAAATATCGCATTTGCGTGTTTCTAAAATAGACAATAAATCCATAGATGAGGTTGGTACAAAATTTCAAGGACGTCTACACTATATATTTCTAATCTGTGCATCAAATTTTATATATCTAGCTACCTCCGTTTTGTATTTATCGTGTTACCTTATATTCGAAAAACTAGTCAGACTTAATTCGTCTAAGCGAATTTTGCAAAAACATTTCGTATGACGATCGTATACGAAATTTCAACTGTCTAACTCAAAATGTTTTTGAGTTATTTTTGTCTGTTACAGACAAGCATAAAGACGATCATTTTACAAAAATGAGCTTTTTAGACTCAAAGAAGTCTAAAACATGAAGATGCGCCAAAATCTCGAGTTCGAATGTTTCGATGATTACTATTTTTATATATATTTTATATTATTGACTTTTTTTATATTACGTAACAGAAAAAAGTATAAAATGTACTAGTTGATTATCTCACCACCTAACTGACTCGGAATAACTGGTGCTATCCAAATAAATCTCGTAGATCTTAATCTAGAGAAAAGAATATAACATCAAGAACTGTTTTATTTAAGAACAACCAAATAAACAAGTTACTAAAGACCCGTGTAAAAGAAGGAATTTTCGTTACAAAAAAGAGCGAGTGAAAACAACTAAAAAATAAAAATAATAATTATGAGATTTCTTTATTCGTCAGAAAATACTGCCGAGGATTTATGCGTCACTCATCTGTTGATCCCCTTTAATTATTCAAGTTTCAAAAACTTACGATAAATACCTCGTTGAAAACATCTTAAATTCTTTTTTTTTTTTTTTCATTTCGCAACCCCGTTTGCTTCTTAGTAGTTAGGAAACGGGGATTCTTAGTCCTGTATTGTGGGGAGGGAAAGGAGCGTTTCGTTTCGTTTCACTTCAACGCTCCCTTACATAATTTTTTTCTTTGCTACTCATTGTCTTCATTCTTTGTTGATTTCAATTGGTCGGTAGATGTCAGAGGGTTTCAAAGTGTCTCAGTTTCGTGTGTCGTGATATGAGTTAGAATAACAAAGAAGCTTATCCTTTCTTCCACTCAACTTTGCTTTGCATTCTTTTTTTAAAAAAATATTAATGAGATAATGGAGTGTTTCATGACAAACTGGAAACTTATTCAAAACATTTGCAAGGAAAAAATATGTCATTAAATCGGTAAAAGTGATAATGGCATAATTAAAAAAGAATCCAGAGTAAATAAAAATAATGGCGAGGTATTAACTGCAAAAAAATATATTTTTATTACATTTTCTTTGTGATTTTAGGTTGAATGGATATTTACTTACCACAAACGTTGAATTTATCTTTCACAAAGAAATACAATGTGTGTCTAGTGTTTTTTTTTCTTTTCACATTTATTTGGAAGTGGTTATTATAATTTTTTTGAATATATATGTATTCGAAAAATAATTTTGAGTCTGAATGAATATGCATTCAATAAAAATGGTTTTGAATTATCTGATTGGAAATTCGGATTACAGCAGTCAACATCAAATTCGTGTAATTTAAGTTCGGGAAAAAAAAACTTCTATTTGCTCCTTTCGTTAGTACCTTATGGCAAGATCAAAATCCTCAATGATCATTGCATTTATTCCATGTTAATAGAAGTTACAATCTTCACTAGGTAAATAATTGTAATTTTTATTATAAAAACTTACTTTATATTATTTTTTGTAGAATTTCATGACAGATATATACTGCCAATTACAAAAACATTTCACATGAATTAATGATTATTTTATAGTATTTTTAAAGTAAAATATTGGTGTTCCAATAAAAGAGTTTTGCCTTTTTATACGGTCACTTGTTTCATATAGTTATATTTGGTAAAATTCCAAGTATTCCAGAAAATATAAATTAAAAAATATGACTTATATTAGATAAAAATCTGCAAAGATATTTTATTTTGAATGTTAAAAGGGATAATTTTATGAAAATTTAAGTGTTAGATCTAATGCATCAAATCAAATAGAATTTAAATCCAAAAATTACGAAATCCCCCCCCCCAAAAAAAAATCGAATAGCTTGAAAATAAAGTGAGAAACAAGGCTTGTAATAAAGTTTTTTTAAAAAAATAAAATAACACTAAAGAACATGTCTGCAGCTTTTCTGCTAGAAGCCATACATGAATAGAGTCAATTTTAAAATTGAAAAAAAAATTATGTTACATTCTATAGAACATTTGTAAATTTTTATTTAATAACTAGCTTATACCCTGCTCGTTGCTGCCGCAGAAGATACAAATTTGGAAATAATATTTAAAATTTAAAATGTCTTATTTAATTAGGAGTGATAAAATGAATAATATATTTTCGTATCCGGAATGAATACATTAATTGAAATTGAGTGATATATAAAACATAAGTGTACATAATATTAGTTTTATTTTTTAACTTTATTATTCGAAACTTTAGGGTTGGGGGAAAAAAATGTCCCTCTTCAGCAGAAACAAATACGTGCAAGTAACAAGTATTCTAAGTTTCATCGGATGAGCCATTCGGCAGCGCATAAGAGACATACAGACAACATTCATTTTTATTTATATAGATTACATAATTTTACTATGCCTATAACCATTCCGTAAGTGCAAGTAACAAGTATTCAAAGTTTCATAGGAATGGAATGAGCGGTACGACTGCGCATAAGAGACATACAGACAAACATCCATCTTTTATTTTAATTAACTGGATCCCTGGGAATATCAAATATCTGGGAATCTCTGTTATCTTTAATATCTCATATATATCTTAGATATAAATTCATACTCATGAGATCGTAAAACTTCTATTTATTAAAGAAGGTCTACTTTAATGCTTTTTAATAATTGATTATGCATTCATTCAAAGAAACAGATCGATATATAGTCAACACTTTGACTGCTTTATCTCTCAATTTGATATATCTGCACTTTAGATGTTAATTCAATGAGGCAAATTTTGTTAATCTAGCTTTCTTTATGTTGTGAATATCATATTATTAAATATTTATCAAACCAATTTATAATCTATTTCTAGATTCAAAACTTATTAAAAGGAAGATACGTTAGATTGAGTGAGTCAATACGCAAATGAAATTTACATAATTTATATAAATAAAAATGAATGTTTTTCTGCATTTCTGTTATGCACTGCAGTGCCGCTCATCCAATTACGATAAAACTTTGATTACTTGTTACTTGCAACCTCGGGATGGTTATAGGCATAGTAAAACTATGTAATCTAAATAAATAAAAATAAATGTTTGCATGTCTCTTATACGCTACCATACCGCTCACCCGATTGCGATGAGACTTTGAATACTTATTAGTTGCACTCATTTATTTCTACTTAATATGGAAAAAATAATAGATAATGTCAATCCTAAAGTGTTGAATAATAAAGTTAAAATAATATTATTTATATTCAATAAATGTATTCATTTCCGATATGAAAATAAAAATTATTTATTTTATAATTCCTAATTAAACAAAATAGTTATTTTGAATTTCAAGCGATATTGGCAAAAATTTCTTTTGCGGCAGCAACGCCATGGGTATCAGCTAGTTAGAAATAAATATTAAGTTTAAATTGCAAAAACATTAATAAAATGTAATACAAAAATGGGAAATGATGAAACTTGCTTAAAGACTTTATCAAAGGCAGGTATATAGAAATCAGGACAATAATGTGGATATTCATCAAAATCTCGTGTAGAATTTTTTAATGTTCACTATACTTTCTCTGAGAGCCGTATTAGAGAAAGTAAAAATGAGCTACTCACCTGACTATAATTCGGAATAACCGTTTTCAACCAACTAGATGTTGTATATCTCAATCTATAAAAAACGGCCTAACATCAAGAACTTTTTATTAATAAACAACTGAATAAAGAAACTCCATAAAAAACACATAAAAGAAGAAATTTTTGCAATATAGGAAAAAAATACGTGAAAACAACTAAAAACATAAACATATAATTCTGGGGCTTCTTTATTCGTCAGAAAATACTACCTGGGATTTAGGTGTCACTCATCTGTTGATCCCCTTTAAATATTCAAGTTTCAAAAATTTGTAACAAATAGCTCCTAGAAAATATCTTAAATTTCTTTTTTTCCCCTTCTCACTTCCCTTTTGCTTCTTAGTAGTTAGAAAATTGAGATTCATAGCCGTAGAATGCAGAATTTAAAAAAAAAACCCCTCCTGATTGCCTCGTTTCGCTTCACTTCAACGCGTCCATGCATTTTTTTTTGTTTGTTTGATACTCATTTTCTTCGTTCTTTGTTGATTTCATTTGGTCGGTAGATGCCATTGGGTTTAGAAGTGTCTCAGTTATGATGTTTTGATATGAGTTGAAATAACAAAGACATCCATTTCCCCCTCCTTAATACTGTGGTTAGTTTTTTTAGTTATTAATAAGATAATGGAGAACTTCTCGGTGAACTGTAAACTTATTCGGGGCATTTGAAATAAAAAAGCATGTCATTAAATCTGTAAAAGCGGTGACGAGCTATTGACATAATTAAAAAAGAATCTAGAGTAAATGAAAATGATGATAATGCGTTAATTGCTAAGGATGTCATCATTTCTTTTGTATTGTTATTTTAGGTTAAATAGGAAATAGCTTACCGTAAGCATTAAATTTATCTTTCATTAACAACCAAGATGCATTTTTTTCGTCAGTACTTTGAAGCGCTTATTTTTTAAATATATTTTCAAAAATTAGTTTTGAGTTATATATACACACAATAAAAATATTTTTTATTCTCTCAATTGAACTTTAAGATTACATATGCCAAAATCGTTTCCAGGGGATTTATTTAGCTCTTATTTCTGATTAATCTTCAGCTTTCTGCTTTTCGGAAGTACAATATAATACTATTTCATTTATTCTGTGTTTTAAATAGGTTGTTAATAATAATCTTTACGGCTATTATTTTCGCAGTCATCGATCGCAGATATACTTCCATTTACAAAAAAAGTCGAATTAAACGTTTATATTATGATATATATTTGGAAGTAAAATATTAATTCCATAAAAAATAAAAACTCTAATCTTTTTATATGGTCACCCGTTTAATATTTTTATATTAAGTAAAACTTTTCGTACTTTCTAGTAAACAGAATTGAGAAAATACGATTTCAATTTCAAAAGAATCGGCAAAAATGTTTCATCTAAAAAGAATTATAACAAAAGAATTTATTAATAGATTATATAAGATTATATGTATATATAGTGTTAGATTAAATGAGTATATATATATATATATATATATATATATATATATATATATTAATGACTTAAAAATAATAATGTTCTCACAAGATAATTTGAAATGTGTGATCATATATTTAATTTTCATTATGATTTTTTGTCTGTAGATAAAACTTTAAAAAATTGCATGTGACTTTGTAAGGCTGATAAAGAATTGATTTCGGAACCAGATTTCCATTGAATGAGGAAGGAAAGTTCAAAGAATAATGTTACAAACTGATGAAATTTTTCATATTTTATTTTGTTTTGTTTCATTTATTTTGTTTTATATCAGACTTCTCTACTGAGTTTCGATTTCTGGCGTAATGATTTTTGAAATTTTCTGCACATTGTTAGATGATAATCTATCTTTAAAATCTTTTTTAAACTGTTATGGCTTGAAGATCTGTTGAGAAATGAAAATTTATCATTTTTTACTTCTATAACTGTAGATAGTTTTACAAAATACAAACATCTGAGACCTGAATATCTGTTATTATCACTTTATTATTGTCGTACTTAGCCTCATATTGAATCTCCCCTACGAATTATTATTATTTGTTTCTAATTTATACCTTATATATCATTGATCTTTACTCATTAGCGGATTATCCATTCATTGTAAGCTATTACATCGTCGTACAATCACATATGCCTTGAAATCCTCAGATTTCGAGAAAGAGTTCATGGGAGCAGAATTACGTATGCATGCTCCCATCTTCCATAAGAAGAAAAGGATGCATACTCATCCTCTTGGATTAGCTATAGTATTCTCCCCACAAAATAAGAAAGGAAAATATTTTTAATCTGTCCTTCCAGATACACGTTTTTATACAATCCATATCATAAACGTTTTACGAAAGTACATAGTTCATGTTCATGAAACAATCTACAAGGGACTTGAAATCTCAAAAATCAGCCAAGAAAAAAAAAAGAAAATTTCAGAACTTTTTAAAAAAGCAACAGTTTTTCTCATAAGCCAAGAGAAGATTATGTTGGTGCACTGAAACACACATAAAAAATACACTTTTCAAAAACAATTTGAAGATAATGGAGTTGTTTGTTATGTATTTGAGTCTCTAAAGAGATATTTTTTTTAAGGTTTGTGACTGAATATTGAAGAACTTTTTTTAAAAAACTGCTCTAAAATAGAAAAGAATTGAAAATATTAACGGAAACAAAGCTTACTAGTTAAGTGACAAAAGTTTGAAAAATTAAAAAAAAGGGCCCTTTTTCTTAGAAAGAGGCGTTAGAAAAAAATATCCTATTTTAAAGGTTTAGTAAACGATTTACCTAAAATTTTGCAGACAGCTTAAAACATATATTATCTAGTTCCTAAATTTAAAAATAAGCTACATTTTTTAACATTCTTTAAATATTGAGGTTTAACTTACCAATAACACAGAATTTATGCTTTGGGACAAATAGAAAACATTTCTAAATGAATGTAGTTCAAAAACTGATGAGAAATTATTTTGCACAATTTGAATAAAAATGTATCGGAATTAAATTTATGATTTTTTCGCCACAAAATTTTATCAAGGATTAAAATTTGATAAAAAAAATAACATCGAAAGCTGTAAAATATATTAAAACGTAATGTAAATGCAAGTATAAAAATCAATATAACTTCCTGAAAAAATGAATTTAGAAACAAAATTCAAACTGTTTTGTAAAATATTTCTTAAAAAATTAATAATATTAAATAAAAAAATCATAATTTTGAAAACACGGTTTCTTAGCAATCCTAGTCAATTAATATGTCGCGACTCAAATATTAACAACATTCCCTGTAACTTTATCCTTATAGAAATAAGCACATAAATCTTATTGATAACTCAAGCACCTACTGAAAATTTTAATTTAGAAATTTAATTTTAAAATCTACTGAGCCTACCAGTTAAAAAAGATTCAGGAGATGATTGGAACAATATTCGGCAAATAAAATTACTTATTTAGACTGTTTTCCAGTAAACTTGCAGATTAATAAACTTCGAAAGTTGAAACCAACATTTAACTCTTTGCGGTCGAAAAAGTAATTCAATGCAAAATTATTCATCTAAAACAAGAGTTTATTTGTTGTTCCACAAAATAAATATACGGCATACATTATTTCGGAATGAATTTAATTGAAAAATTGATTTACATCTTTTCACTCATTCTGTCCTATTTTTAACAATCAAAAGTGAAAAATAAATAAATAAAACGTCAAAATGTAGCATTGACTGGAATAGTTGGTGATCACGAATCCTCTCTCGAGTACAAAGGGTTAAATTATGCATTCTACTTAAAATTGGGTTACACCCGACGGTATCTTAATAGGCCCGTAATAGCCAATAAGCACTGGTGATCACTTTTGTCTAACGGATATGTTACGCGACTGCGAATCGTAAAGTCACGTGTTCTGTCCTTGGTGGAATTCAATCTCCCCACTGCCGTGACACCACAATATAAACCGCCACCCACAAAGATCATTCAAGATGGTAAGATTTCATAGCATATTTTGATGGATTTCTAAAAATAAGACCTATTTTAATCGTATCTAAAAATAACAAAGATTCATAATTTCTTTTTATAAGTATTCGCCCTTTTTTTATTAAATATTTGATGTTTGAAATAAAAAATTTGCATTTTCCCTTTTTCTCCACCATTGCTTTCTTTTTCACATCTAATATGATCATGTCATTTCATTTTTGTATCAGATCTTAAAAAATATCAGAAATATAATTAAAATATATTTTTATATGAAATCAGAGATTTCAGAAATGAAATCAAAACTGATAATCTCAATTATAAATGTCTTCTAAGTAAAACAAAACATTTACATCTCTCAGTTAAAATAAAATATTTTAATGAAACAAACATATAAAATGACAAGCTCAAAAAAGGATAAGGGTTTTTTTTTATCTATTACAAAAACCATAATTATTCAAGAAGCTTCCTTTACCATTTCTAAAAAATATCCAAAATGGCATAGTATTAATGCTTTCCATTCCCTGACCACTTCTTACTCCTTCATCACAGCTTCCATTACCCTTTCTCTATCGAAAAATGTGTGAAATTAAAGTTTGTAATCTTCTCCCAGTGTGCGAGTATGGAGTCACTTAGACAGCAGAGTTTGATTCCAGAAATGTGGGAAGCTAGGGGATTCTTAATCCTCATTTTCTAAAAATTACTCGCCATTCTCAAGAAAAAGAACTTCTCCCACCCTGGTTCACATTCCTCGTTTCTTTGTTAATGTCTTCTGCTGCATCAACTACTTTCTGAGCTCTACGAATTTAATTGGGGAACTCAAACTTGGCTAATGAGATAAAGTTGAATTGATATCTGAAGTAACTTCAGAAATTCGAAAGAGTGTCACGGTTGAGATATTTTTTTCATTTATACTTTACAATGCAATTTTTTCTTTATTTTATATAAGTCAAAGATTTTACTGGCAACACATTTTAAGGAACTTTAAGTATTTTTGTTACTTCTTTTTAGAAATGAAAATAACATCAAAATAAGATTTGGAAATGCAGGTTGGCAAACTAGGAATCTTTTCTTAGTGTTGAACATTCTAATTTATTGATTAGAGAATTATTCTTGGTGAAAAATGGCTGACATATTTTTTTTATTCATGCTTTTCAATGCATTTTTTTCTTTGTATTCCTTTTGTGTAAGTCAAAGAGTTTTACTGGCAACCCATTTTAAGGGATTTTGAGAATTTCTGTTGTTTTTTTAGAATTGAAAATAATATTAAAATAAGATTTGGAAAGGTATTTTTTAGGCTGAGCAGAAATCTTGTTTTAGTGTTTTATATTCTAATTTATTGATTAGAGAAATACTCTTGGTGATTTGAAATTAATTAAAACTTAAATTAAACTGAATTGTTAGTGACAGAAATACCACAAAAATATATTTGGGGTTGAATAAATTATAACACTAAATGAAATTAAGTAAAAAGCAATTTGTAACTTTTTAGTGATATGTATATTACATTTTCAAGCTACGATAAGATTGCTAAAAGAAATTTATTTCTTCATCTGTAGAAAATCTAAAATCGACCCCATATATATATATATATTTTTAATTTTGGATTTTGGAAAGATAATTTGGTATTTTTGTGCACGACAATTACAAATTCGTTCACCTTGATTTTGTGTTCCGTATGCATAAATTTAAAAAGCCTGATTTTGGGTTTTAATTATTTGGAGTTTTAATTACATAAAATATATTTAAATAACTTTTCCTTTGTATATCAATGATATACAAACTATATATCCAACTCAATGATTGTGTGTAATGATATTTTCAAATTTAATTCATAGTTAATTTCTTAATTTTTAACTCAATTTAGCCCACATTAACTTCATTTTAAAATATTCTCTTATTTCCTTATCTCATCCTTTTTTTTTCTATTTAATTCATGTAACAAAAGTTATGTGAAAATTCTTTCGTCAGCATTTCCCATAATCCGCTGAAGGCGGGATAATTTTCCAACAACCAAATTCTTTTAAAATAATCCTCGTGTTTCCCTTATCAGAACTGACATGCGTCAGAAATCCCTATCAGAATCTTAATAGTATACTAGCACTGTCTTGCCGCTAATCACCATGGAGCTGTTATGTCTGTCCTGAAAGGATAGGAAGTGGAGAACAGCTGCGCTGGGAAGAGACGCCATAATAGGCATTAAGTAGTCTGGACGCGGAGAGTGCGCGTCATTTTTGTAGGAGTTCTAGGAAAAATTCCGAGTATAAATGTCTGAGATATTACAAGCATTGTGAAACAATATTCTCCCTATCAATATCTCATTTTATATAAGACAAAGAATAATTTATGCTTACCCCTCTCTTTTGATATTACTTACCTAATCTGTTGCTGTGAGCAGATTTGCCTTGTCTGTGCCTTCTTGTAAATAAAATCATGCTTACCTCCCGGGAGAGAATAAAACAAACAAAAATCCTATGTGTCATCTCCGAAACTGTTTTCTGCTTCAGAAAAATTATACTTACAAATTATACAGGGTGTCTAAAAAAATTGATGCGGTTTTTATTCCTTATAAATTTACGATAGATATATACTGTATAACAAGTCTGGTTAAAAAAACGTGAAAAATGTTATGAAGTAGATTAAAAATTTCCCTCGATTATACTTAAATATATATATAATTTTAATTTTTATACGCAGCCCGTATAAAAAATTCTTAGTGAGTAAAATCTGACCCATCATTTAATAAGGTCATATTCAAAATATATTTTATCGAGAATTTTTTTAAAAAAAATTGGTTGAGAATCAATCACAAATTAAAATACAAATATTTGCAGCTTCAATGCAGATAAAGCGTCGCAAGGAATGCATCATAAGGAAATAAAATGTGCTTCATATTTCTGGTTTTAAATTTTAAAAAATTAAAATCTATGGTTAATTAAAAAGTATTTACAATTTTATATCATGAATTATAGAAAATAATTTGAAAATAGCACATTCAATAAACTTGTAAATAATTTTTGTAATATTTCCTTATGCAATCTTTCCGTTAAGTTATTATTTATACAAATTTTTAATACTTTTGAACCAATAAATAATAAAATTATTTATTTAGTTTCTTTGTTAATCGATCCCTAAAACACAAATATCCGACTTGATTTTTTCTCTTTATGAACTCATATCCATGCACTAAAAAGTGGTTTAAGTCAGCATTTATGTAGTTTCATATATTTGGGATTTTCTGTGATAAAATGCTGAAATTTCGTACAGGAGGTTATTAAAGAAAGAAGCACATTTTACTTACTAGAAATTCTTTCTGCATGGGGGCCGTATAAAAATTTAAACAAGTTTAATCTCTTGACACTTTTAATCTATTACATAATATTTTTCTTTTTTAACCAACTTTGCAATTTACAAAAGATGTATATGATTAATATTTAAGGAATAAAAGCTGTGGTCAAGATTTTTGAGAAGATTTTTACATATATATATATATATATATATACACACACTCTATATTCAACTTTTATATTAATACATTTTTTATCAAATTTTTTCAACTATATTAAATACTTAAAAGAGGAAGAAGAAGAATTATTTATCACTGCGAACTTGAATAGCGATATATTTTATTTTACATATTGAGGTTGAAAATACAAAATATACTATCCATGTGAAAATGCATGTTTATCTTTTAATTAATGACGGAATATTTTCCAAAAACTTTAAATGTGAGATAAGCAATTTATGGTACGACATTAATAAGCGTGTACTTATTTAACTTATATGAAGTTTGATGTATTTTTATTTCCCAACCTGAAGAATACATGTCTACCTGATTCCAAATTTTAACATAACTGTAATTCATTTTATATATATATATATATATATAATGCATTCATTAAATAAAAATTGAATGAAATATACAAGTTACATCAGCTTGTTGACAGTTTTTAAACATCTTAAATATTTCAGCATTCAAAATCGCTGATAATATGATAAAATTCTTCATGAGAGAAGAAAAATTCAGAGAGATGATACATAAAAGATGATAAAGATTATAGCAATTAAAAATAAAGAAAAAGACTTAGAAATTTTGGAAATGATTTTGGAAAAAATTTGCAATTAAATTTCTAAATTGAAATAAAAATAAAATTTTAAAAGCTTGGAGAAGAAGTTATTTCTTACACATTCATACTTTTGAGTCAAAAAATGGCAATTGTTGCCACAATTTGCTGATTGTTGGTTCGAGAATTTATTGGGGAAAGGTTTTTTTTTTTTTTTTTTTTTTCTTTTTTGAAAAATGTATTTATATAAAAAAAAAATTCTGCAAGGAATTAGTTTGTCATTTTTTTTTAATTTGATACCTTCTACATTTTTTTTAAATTTCCCCTTTTCTCAAATTAATTAAGACAACATACTTTTAAAAATCCAAAATCTTTGATAATTTTTTTCTTCAAGAAAAAATTTCTTTTCTTTTCCATTACAAACTATGCTTTAGTGTTTTTATCGATGCTTTAAATTTAAATGTCTTGTGATTTAATAAGAATAATTTCAAAATTAACGAATTTAATAATTTTTTTTCAAACTCTGTTTTTTACAGCAGAAAGCAAATGAAATGCTTTAAAGGCACTTTGTTTTACTTAGTGTTCTCGAAAGAAGAAAATAACAGGAATTAAAATAAATTTATTATCCATCGAAAATTGTTTTTTTGGAATGATTAATTTTATCTTAAGCATACATTTTAAAAATATCCTAAATTGTAAAATCTAATTTCGGTAAATTTTTTTCAAAAGTAAAAAAAAGGAATTTTTTTAGTATAAATATTGTTTTTAGAAGGAAATAGTTCAATCATCACAACTTTTTTTAAAGAAGAAAATTGCCGCCAAATAATATGCTTTTTAGAATATTTTTAAAATGTATTTCTCATACATTTTTAAATTTAACAAAAGAAATAAAACCGAATATTTGCTGTTCAATTAATAGGTCTGACATCTTTAAAATCTGTTATTACCATTTAGTTTCATGTTTAAACCATTTTATTTAAAAAAAAATAAGAATATATGTAATTTTTTGAGAAAAATTCAGGTTTTCTCCATCTTGCTAAATGTGCAAAAATGACATAAGTTGTGATTATTACTAAGCAATCCATTATGCAAATAAAACACTAATTTATTCTTCTCTATTTTAACCTTTTGCAAACATCAGATCCTCATTTTTAACCTTTTACAATCATCATATCCACATTTTAACCTTTTGTAATAATCAGATTCACATTTTTAACCTTTTACAATCATCAGATCCACATTTTTAACCTTT
>JAPMOQ010046923.1:977366-997083 GCA_026543055.1 Argiope trifasciata
ATACTGAAGTGACAAAAGTCATGGGATGACTGTTAATATCGTGTCGGTCCTCCTTTTGCCCGGCGAAGCACAACAATTCGACGTGTCATGGAGTCCACAAGTCGTTGGAAGTCCTCTGCAGGAATATTGAGCCATGCTGTCTGTATAGACGTCCATAATTGTGAAAGTGTGGATGGTGCAGGAGTTTGGGCACGAACGGACCTTTCAATGATGTCCCATAAATGCTCGATGGGGTTCATATCGGGTGATCTAGGTGGCTAGATCATGCGCTGGAATTATCCGGAATGTTCTTCAAACCAATCGCGAACAGTTCTGGCCCGGTGACATGGCGCATTGTCATCCATAAAAACCTCATCGTTGTGTGGGTACGTGAAGTCCATGAATGGCTGCAACTGATCTGCAAGAAGCTGAACATAACCATTTCCAGTCAATGATCGGTTCAGTTGCACCAGAGGACCGAGTCCATGCCATGTAAAAACAGCCCACACCATTATGCAGCCACCACCAGCTTGAACAGTGCCTTGCTGACAGTTTGGGTCCATGGTTTCGTGGGGTCTGCGCCACACTCGAACTCTACCATCAGCTCGTAACAACTGAAATCGTGACTCATCTGACCATGCCACGGTTTTCCACTGGTCTAGGGACCAGGCGATATGCTCACGAGCCCAGGAGAGTCGCTGCAGGCGATGTCATGCTGTTAGTAAAGGCACTCGAGTCGGTCTTCTGCTGTCATAGCCCAAGGAAGACAAATTTCACCCCACAGTCCTATCGGACACGTCCCTCGTGCGTCCCACATTGATTCCTGCAGTTATTTGACGAAGTGTTGCGTGTCTATTAACATTGACCATTCTACACAAACGTCGGCGGTCTCGGTCGTTAAGTGCAGGTGGTCGCCCACTGCGCTGTCCATGATGGGATGTGATGCCTGAAATTTCATACTCTCGGCACACTCTTGATACTGTGGATCTCAGAATGTTGAATTCACTAACGATATCCTCAATGGAATGACCCATGCGTCTCGCTCCAACTAACATTCCACGTTCAAAGTCTGCCGCCATAAATCACGAAAAACCTGTTCACATGAATAACTTGAACACAAATGAAAGCTCTGGAAAACGAACTGCGCATTTATACTTTTTCGCTGCGATACTATTGCCATCTGTATATTTGCATATTGTTATCCCATGACTTTTATCACTTCAGTGTATATATGTATGAAAATATAATTACGAAGAAAAAAATATTTTTCTGCAATTTTAACTTCGATATTTATTTTACCATAGATGTCATAATTTGTATGAAAGAGAATAGATGATTAAAGGACGTCTGTTCGTTTCCAGGTATAAAAGCAAAGTAAGGGAAATTTTATAGTGATTTTATTCTGATTTTTATAGAGATTTTTGCCACTTTTATCAATTTAGACAAAGGAATCTTTGAAAAGTATATGTGGGTTTTAGGGATGCTTATCCCTTAGTAAAGAGAATCAGGAAATGCAGCAGTTATTGGTTTTCTAGAGCGTGTGTTAAAAAAGATTAAATAAAGAGTGGGAATTGAATCAAGAAATAAACGAAACATTTTAGAATGAAATTAGCATGGGCTGATTTACGAATTAATTAGGAAGTGAATTAAGATTAAGTTTAGATTCAAAAATATCATTACATATCACAAATATTTAATATATTACAAATCCACTTATGTTACATAAATATATATGTAATACTTATTTTTTCATATTTTACCTTCTTATTGGATATGATTGAAATCATGTTTTTATTAAATCAATTCATTAGAATCAAATGCAGGCGAAACTTTAAAAAGTGCATGCACACAACGGAATAAAAGAGAATTGAAAATTTTATATTGTTAATGTCAAAAAAATAACATTAATGGAGTTTAATGTTATTTTTTTAAACATTAAACTTCATTAATGTTTTAAAATTACAAATAATTTAATGAAGGATTTTGAATTTAATCATTGTTATAGACTATGTATTATATTTTAAAAATATATAAAAAATAAATAAACATTGTAAAGAAATGAAATTTATATCATTACACATTTAATTTTTTGATTTTTGAGGTTCTTTTTTGTGAAATAAAAATTTGAAAAGAAAAAAAAATATATCGATTTTCGTAGTTAAGTCAGGATGATAACTCATCTGATGACAATTGAGCATATTTTTGAGCGAAATTAAGCTCTCTGCAGACTTGCATTTCTTATTTTCCCTTACATTTTGTTTGATAAATTTTGGGGACAGCCTGTCTATCAGCATTTTGCAGCTCGATTAGTTAGCAAGCCTTAATATAACTGTAAAGAAACGTCCCGTGAAACTTTTGAAACATTCATATATTGATTCATTTATGCCATAGTAGGTAGAGAGATTTCTCTGCCACATCCGTTACCATTGCATTTACAAAATAAATACTTGAAATATTAAATCTTTATTGTCTGATTATTTATTTTTAGATGATTTGGCGAGTCTTAAATGCTACATATACATAGTAAATGATTTAAAATTCCAGCCTTAGAAAGATATTTGTAAAAGGATTTTTCGAAAATTAGTTGTTTGAAACTAAATAACTATTTTTGTAAATAGCGAGATAATATTTTATAAAAAGCTACAGCCATTCTTTTTGTGTTGCTACGGTATAACCCTTATTGAAATGCTTATGAATATTTTTTTATAATTTATACATGACTTTGATTTATTAGTACAGGATATCAGCTAATATCTCTTTGTTATTCTTTTATATTTGAACTCCTAACAATATCGGCAGGATATCGTAATGCTGTGTTTGGGTATTACGTGCTAATGGCGTGAAGTCTTCCCTTTTTTTAATCATTAGTCTTTCAAAGAATAAAATTTATCATTAAAACATAAAAGTGAAAGAAAATTTTAAAATTATGTATTACTATAAGCAGCTCAGTTCAAAACAAACAAATGACAAATAACAAAAGAGTGATACGCAAACAATTTTCTGGATCATAAAAAAATGAGAACTAGCTTTACAGCCTATCATCAATTCTTTTACAGTTGAAAAAGAAAGAAAGAAAATCCCAACCCGTTATTATATAAACAAAGAAAAGTCATCCTCTTTTTGCATAGCAGTCTCATATAATGGAATCTCGGTTTTTCAATATTTTTTCTAGTGACTTTAGCATTAAAATGATAAATGGAAGTAACTTCTTCGACTACGGTCGAACATAGAGGAATCATTAAGCAAATTAATTATTTGTGTTTAAAAATGTGTAGCTTGAATTTTTCTACCATGAAATTAATGAAAAGTTCTAAGAGAAAAAAACTGGAGATAATAATTATAACTATAAAATAAATGGTAATTATTTTTGACCAAATTAATAGGTTAACATAATGACGTCCATTTCGAAGTAAGTTATGAAATAATATTAGTTCGTAGATTTAGACAATTATTTGAATTGTTTGAGTACATTATTCTGTATAAGAAGTTGTTTAACCTAAGGTATAAAAAAATCATAAACTGGTGAAAATTATTTTTTTTTATCTCGATGCGATGCTTACCTATATGTTTGAAAAGAAAAGTATTAAATCAAATGTGTGAGAATTTTAAGAATTCTACTTTAATGATTTTACTTTAGATTGCTTATATTAGCGTTTTAAATGTAACATGGGGGCCATTTTGGAACAGGCATAAAAACTTTGAATTGAGGTCAGACAACGAGAACGTCATTTAAGCTGGCACCTTCTTTCCGAAATTCTTCAACAAACCGACTTCATTTTAATGAGGTTAAAAATAAGAAAATGAATATAAGGGAAAGTAAATTCCTTAGAAGTAAATCAAATATTTTATAACACTTCAGGCACTGGTTTCTTGTTGTTGTTATCCCTTTCGTTAAATAGCTTAATTATATGTTGACATAATATAAATTGTATGTTATGCTTGCTAGCAGTAATAAGTAAAAGTAATATCTACATTACAGTTTTAGTTTTTTGACATATTTTATGCTGATGATTTTATTTTAGAAAATACTATAGTTTAAATATTATATTATGTATATATCAGAATAATGAAATGTAGATTTAACCTCATTTATCATTGCTATAATCCAATTTAAGAATTTAAAAAGGGGGGAAGTTCGTCATCCCATAATTATTTATTCACTCTTGCTTTATTCCCATATTAAAAAGACCTTTAATAGATTTGCTCAATTCCGATTAGAAGTGGGTATTTCGCACCGGACATTCATACAGCACTAGGCAATTAATTATATGTGCTGAATATTAATTCCTATCAATTTATTTGTAAGTAACTATTTTCACATTCTGTATCAAAACTTCTAAACAAACTATAAACTTCTGGATTTTATAGAAACGCCAAAATTAGTTCAATAACATCATTAGTAATAACAATTATATTCTTCAAATCGTTTTAAATTTATATTGCGTTATTTGAATTAATCCGGAAAACAAAATCATAATACTTAATAACTTCCACTCTTTTCTTAGATATGCAGAATAATGTTTCTGCCTTCTTATCTTCAGAAAGATACACCTTATATTTATTAAAATGTTGCTGTAATTATGGCAAAATATTATGAATATAGCCCTACTAGCACCAGAGTGTTATGTAATATTTCGGGACGACTGGAAATAATGCATGTCTTGTCTTTCTTAAACACCTATGTAGGTAAAATTTACCTTTTTCCTGGTACACATACTGGGCATAAAATATTCAATCACAAACTGTAATAGATTTAATATGTTTATTATTTTCTGTTCGCCATAACGACATTGCATTTCCACCAAACAAATTCCAAATACAGTAATGCAAAAGATAATAGGCTTCTGTTCTCGTATGAGGCAAATGGGGAGCTATTCAACTTGAAGAATGGAATATTTCGCTGAAAGAGAACTCTACATCTGGGTCACGTTTTTCGATAAACCTGCGGATTAGTACACTGTGGAGTTTGCGAACGTGGTACCGAAGGTTAAATGATGCATCCTGCACAAAATGAATCCGCTTCGTTTTTGAAGAGCAACTCTAAGGCATTTCGACGGATTTCTTGAAAGAAAACTGCACTGGATTCGAACGGAAAAAATAATGAATAGATACCATTTTTTGGTGCTGGCAGTTCTTTCTAAACCGACTGTAGCTTTGTAGAAGTTTCCGAAAATATGCGATAACAGCATAAGCAGTTGTAAAAGAAGTATATTTGAAAATGTATTTTAAGAAACAAGATAAATAAATGAAATACTTTGAATCGCAATTTTTGTAGTTTATGTCGTTTCTTTCGTGCTAAGTATTTTATTTAATATATTTTATTCACATTTTGAAACTATAATGACAGGTTTCATAATTTTGAAACGTGATCATAGGTAATGGCAAAGCTTGCTCTTACCTTTCAAAATTTTATGAAACAATTACCTCAAAAAAGTTTCAAAAGTTTGGGAAACAATTACTTCAGAAATGTTTCAAAATTGATAAAACAATGGCCTCTGATATGTTTCAAAATTTATAAAACAATTACTTATTAAAAGTTTCAAAATTTATGATACAATTACTTCAAAAAGGTATTAAAGGTTTATGAAACTGTTACCAGAAAAAGTTTCAAACGTTTAGGAAAATAAATGAAATAATCTGAATTCATTGACAACTTTTGTAGTCCATTTCATTTCTTTTATTCCAAATATTTGATTTCATTGAGTTAAGACACATTTTAAATCTATAATTACGGATTTCATAATTTTGAGATATGATCAAAGGAAATGACAAAGCTTGTTATTACCTTTCATAATTTATGAAACAACTTTCTGATGAAAGTTTCGAAAATTTAAAAAAAATAAATTACCTCAAACGGTTTTAAAGGCTTAGAAACCATTTACCTCCAGAAAAGTTTCAAACATTTATGAAACAATTGCTTCAAAAGTTTATAAAACAATTACTTCAAAAAAGGCTTGAGAAGTTTATGAAACTATTCCTCAAAAAGACTTCAAAATTTTATGAAACCATTACCTCAAAAATATTTCAAAAGTTTATGAAACAATTATCTCAAAAATGTTTTAAAAGTTTGTGAATAAAAAAATATCTCAAAAGGTCATGAAACAATTATCTCAAAAATATTCCAAAAATTTATAAAACAAAAAATATCAAAAATTTTTGAAATAATTATTTCAAAAAAGTTCCAAATGTTTAAGAAATATTTACAATTAATCAAGTTTATAAAACAATCGTATAAGTCTACTAAAAATCAAAACAATATTACAGAATCATCGTGATACCTTCAAAGAAAGCATTACCACTATATGCTATACAGTTTCGTTCATTAGAAAAAAAATCAGTTGCATATTTACTATCGCATTTATACTTCTTAATTTTTTTTAGTTCTTGTTGAGATGACAACAACAAAATAAAATCATTACAGTTTTTCATATAATACTAAGGAATCAAAATATATTTTCTTCATTTGTTTATTTTTTATTCTAAAAGAAATAATTTAAACTTTGTTTTCGCTTCTTTAACAGTAGTTTTTAACTAGCAAAACTTTAAGAACATTCTTTTGTCAAACAATATGCTTTCAATTCTAATAAAGTTTTTCTTTTCTTGTTAATCTAATCTTTCTTATTAATTAATTATAAATTAATCTGTGTTTATCAAACTATTAATTCATTAAATAATGCAATGAAAAAAAATTTAAAAAGACAAATAGAGGAGAGCCATAAGGACTTTTAAATTATATTCCCAAATATGCTACACCCAAAGGATTTCGCCATCTTGTTCTATGAAATATGTTTAAAAGAGTATGTTCACAAACAGAGCTTTCAAATCTTTGAATACTCCACATTTTCCCTTTAGACTCTGTCGTGCTTATCTACTCTTTTAGCAGTTTGTGTTCATTTCTGGGGAAAGTGTTGTGACATCTCAGTGGGGACTCTGAATTTTGGGAAACCGAAATATTCTTACGAGCGTTTCGGATTCAGATCAATTCCAACTGAAGAGCTTTCTAGTTCTAGCTTTCGCATTTCTGCTAGTTCTGCTAGCATTTTCTGTCATTTCAATGCGTGCTTTTCTAGACCTTCTGAGAACCCAGAGTTTTAACTGGGAAACTTCGATTTCCCTAATGAGACCAAATTGAATCGGAAACCATGCTTAGATTTTGATTGTTCAGATGAGTTATTTTGTAGAAACTGTATTTAATATATTTTTGAGATACTGCATTGCTTTCTAAAAAATTTTTAATGGTGTTTAGAAATATATTAAAAAATTCAAAGTTTTGATAAAATTTCAAATTTGTATAATCAAAGAAGAATATTTCCATATTTGAAATCTCAATATTTCGTAAAGAAAATAATTTTAGAAATTTATAAACTTATATTATGACATTTTTATACCTAGGATTAAATTTCTACAGATCTATAGAATACCTGATATGAGTTTTCAGAATAAAGAGAGGAAATAATAAAAAATGAATATTAAAAATCATTCTATGTCCCTGCATTTAAATTCTATCGTTCCTTTGTTTTGCAATAGCTTTACAGAAACTTATTCCAGTTATGTAAAAATTATCGTTTTTCTTAAAATATTAATAGCACAAATATAATCGATAAAATAATTTAGTTTCAGCTTTTTACAAATACAATAAAAACATTTGTTTTTTCGAATGAAATAATTCTCAAACATTTCAGAATCATAACAGCTTTCCTAAGGATTTATTTCTGATCGACACACCATCAAAAAATATTTAGCTCATTTGGCATTTTAATACGTCAAAGGCATGTTAAAATTAATACCATGAAACAACGCACAGATTGTTAATTATTAATTAATTATAGGAGACATTCTGTTTTTCAAAAGTATTACCCCTTCTGCACAAATAGACAAGAAGATACCGAAGCAGTGCATTTCATAAAGCTATGTGACGTAATGTTCCTCACATCATAATTTAATTGTTGCCCATAACTAACTTAAAGTTACCAATAAAGACTTAAAAAATATTGGCATAATGTACAACCAATCATATAAAAGCAAAAAATTTAATCAAATATGAAGAATTTTAAATACAATTTGTCTCAAAACAACTCAAGATGGTAATATACAATATATCAAAAATGTGTTGTCAATCCATGTATAAAAGAACGAAAAATAGGACTTCTTTCATCCATTTCATTCACAGATCGTAATTTAGACCTGGATCATAAAACCATCACCTCTGAACCAGTACTTCCTGTGGTATTACGCTTGACATGCAGGACTTTGTAACCATGACAGATATATTCACGCACCAGTCACCACACACTCGCAGAGTCATCTTCCGACGGGGTTCGAACTCACAACCTAAGGGATGCAAGTCCAGCGCCCTACCAACCAGGCTATCTTGGCCCATTAACTGAGAACGTGATAATCATTACTTCTTGGATCCAAGAAGCTATTGTTTTTGGTCAAATAACGAGAATCCTTACCTCTAAGATTCATTTTGTTTAATTCCGGACCCCTTTTGTGTCTTTGATGTTCACATTCTTTGATCTCTTAATATTTCGTATTTTAATTAGAAACTTGAATCTCATTAATGGTGTAAAGCTGGACAGACAGTCGGGTAGAACTTAAATTCTTTTAGAGAGTGACTTTATAGTGGCTAGCCTTCTTTTATACAAAGAAATAAAATATATGTAAAATTTTCAATTGGAAAAGAATTGAACTCTAAAAGCCCGATTGTTTCGTTGCTGAAATATTAACCTTAATATTCATTCTGCTTCATTTTTTTGTAATCGCTCTTCTTGGAATGACAGTATGTTTGAAAACCATTTTTTAATAGTTCATTGTGTAAGCAAATTTCATTTTGTGTGTTATTAATCAGATATATTAATTTAATGAATATTCTAAAAATTTCGATCAATAGTTATCTATCTGAAATTAATATGAATATTTATCAAAACAATAACAGTGAAGCCAAATTGAAATATTATTGTGACTAGAAGGAAAAGGAAAACATCTTATGTAGACTAGAATGAAATAAACCGAAAATCACATTTTTTTAAATATAATTTCAGTTTTAAATTAATGCGGAAAGACTTTTAAAGCTTCTTCTTTTTTTTAAAAAAAAGCGTATGATTCATTTAATGTCTAAACACAGGTTTAATGTCCAAAAGTAGAAATGAGAAATTTAAAAACATTTATAATCAAATATTTTAATATTACCATCTTATATTTTAATATTTACATCAATATTACCATAACATTACCATTTTTGTTTCTTCTCATTATACTAACTTTGCATAGATAGGTATGGCTCTCTATTTTCATGAATTTAATGAATATTTAATTAAATTTTAAACAGACGAAAGGTTTAATTTAATAGCGTATCCCTAAAATATGGGCACAGAAATTTCTTTCCTTTTGAGACACTTATATTGTTGTGAATTCTTTACTTAGCAAAATCTTTGACAGCAGATTAAACAATGCATTTTTCTACTTGGCCTCGAAAACTTTCTGCTCTTTTTTCGAAATTTCAAGAGCAAGTATTTGCAAATAACTATTGAAAAATAAATTTTTGGTTTGTTACTTCCAAATTAAATTATTTAATTTAATAACATGCCCAAACACTAATACAATTTTAAATTATTTATAAACAAAAATAGTTCAGAAAGGATTTTTCGTCGGAAATATTTCCTTTCATCTTTACAAATATTTTATGTTTCAAAATTTCAGAAGTTGCATTACTACTTTAAGCTTGAAAAAAATACCTTATATTTAAATGTTATATTCTTGAAAGAAGGAATGCCGGTTTAAATGTTTTGTTGTTTATGAAGATTTCTTCCGAAATTCCTTTTCTTGCATAATAGAATGCTAAAAAGTATATTTTTGAAAGTTTGAATTTGACTTAAATAAAAGAAATTATACTTCAAATGCAGCATTTTCTTAGAAAAAATTGATCTTACTATTTAGAAAAATGTTGAATTTTTCATAAATATTATTCAAAATTCCTTTTCACTCACATTTCTGAAAGTAAATAAGAATATTGCTTAAGAACACTTTAATTGCATTCAGTTCTTTTTACAAAGCAGCCAGAGTATTGTACTACTACCTTTTCTTAGAGAATGCGTCTCCACCTTCCTCACATCAGCACCTTAAGCACCTACTTTCTTATACTTCTATTGTCCTATTTATCTTTTAAATGCATAGAAAATGATTGGTGTAGTGTTGAAAAAAGTTCAGTGCTGTAAACCTTCGAACGCTTTGATATTCTACAAGAGGGAGAATTCCTCCTTCTGACTTCAGCTTATAGAGACAAAGTAAGGTAAATTTTATGAATCGTGATTTAATAAAGAAACAGAATATTAATTTCGGATCACTATCTCTCCAATGATTGCATTTAAAATTTGATACAAATCTATTATTCTAGTTTAAAAATAGTTTAACAGATTGTCTAAGATAGCTTAACAGATAATCTAAGTCTCTTTTTGAATTGTGCCGTTCGAACACAGGTAAGTAAGCAGGCCACACTTGAAATATTTGCCCCGAAATGTAATGCATTTTTAAGATTCTAATAGGAAATCTGCAAAATGAATTTAAAAAATACATCTCTTTACATTCTTGAATATTTGCGCTCACATGACTGAGTTATGTGTACATGCAGACAAACAAATGTTCTATGAACAGATTTTGTCAAATATGTGTTAAAATTCTACATATTTCATGCTAAAACTCCCGAAAAAATTTCATTGTTCTACTTAAAGTTGTTTTGAGATGTCATATTCATTGATAGACAAGTAGATATTGATTCCCGTCAAAGGCATTTATTTTAATAAGGGAGCTGTGAAACATATTAATCCTTCAGACTTACGAACATAACAGGTAAATAGAGTAATTGCATGGCAGTGAAATTATTATGTGGCGAAGAAGTTTATTGGATTTTGTACACTGCAAGAAATCTTTCTGATATTGCATTTTTTGATGGGCCATCTATAAATTCAGTGCAAAGACCATTCTACGATCCTAACACTAGGTAAAACGGCAGCTTTTCATTCAAACAGATAGAACCCATCTTCATTTTATACCAATAAAATGAATGAATGCCAGTTAAAGAGATTTATTTCCAATAGCTTTATATATACTGAAAAAAAAACGTTATTTTAAAGAAATGAACCATGTATATAGAAACTGAATAACAGCGAGTTAAAAATCTGATAATCTAAACAATGGCTAAGAAATCAACCCTTCATCTTATTACAATACATTTTAATTTTGTCAATTTAAGCAGTCCTGAACTTGTGATTTTTAGCCTAATGGAAGACTCTCAAATGTCAAGTTAACTTATCAGCCTGAGAAATATTTTATATAAATGAATATAAATAAAACATAATTGTTTGCCATAGAATAACGTGTGAAAATCAGTACATAACCTAATACATGATTTTTATTTTTCTTCAAATACTGTTAGGGAATTACGTGTTTTTTTTTTTAATTGTCCTCTTAACTAATTCTTTTCATAAATTAACGAAAAACTTTTTAAACAGTTATTTTTAATTCTTTTATCATTTCTCCTTTACTACAGTAAGAAAATAAATGATTTTCCGTTGTAGATAAAGCGTAGGATGAAAAGGATTCTTAGTCTATTCACTTCAATGCTATGTGTCACAATTGTGTTTATGTCATTAAAAATGCGGTGGAGTGTGTGGGAGTGCAGAGTTTTAACTTATTTTTCTTGTTTAGTTATCATTGGCTTAAAAATCTCATATTTTGAAAAAGTAATTCAAATGGAAAGAAAATGCAAATTTTCTTTAATTTCGACATAATCCTTTTCTTAAATGATAAAAAGGAGAATTTTTCTTAAAAACACTTAATTTACATATTATGAAATTACTTTACTAAATCAATAACTAAGATGATGAGATACAAATATAATTGCATGAAAATTTACAATTAATAAAAAATTGGAACTATATTAATTACAAGAAAAATAATTGTAGTTATATTATTATTTTTTGTTTGTTCGAGCAAAGTGAGATTTATAACTGTGAAAAAAATCTTACTTAATTCTTAATTTTTAACAACGTACTATCCTTTTCATGCTTTCACATGAAACAAAGCTTTGAAAAGCAATAAATCATGTAATTCTTAGTTTTCCTACTCAAGATAAATAAATAAATAAACCTCAGTAGAGAAAAAATTTCAAACATTCGCTAAATCTTAATATAATTGATATCTACATTATCGAGAATATTAACAGATTTTTACATTATCTACATTATTACCTAATTGCAAAAAATGCCAACCAGATAACCGGTTATATAAATAATTTCAATTTTTCACTATTTTTAAGAATTTTTTATAGTTGTATTGCCAGAATTTTTATTTCGAAAATAGTTTCCATCACTTCCTGTATTTAGTTGAGCAAGGTGAATTTTATTCGGCAATATTATATATATATAAATGCTGAACTCAGTGTAAACTTAATGATTTATTATCTTATATTTATTTCACTTTTTGTTTCCGTGTTTGTTAATCTTAATGCGAGTAAATCTTTTAATTGTATGCAAATTATACTTTTTTTCGGTTTTGGGTGCTTCAGCTTGATAAAGATTGTAACTGATGAAAAAACCAATGTAAAACCTACGTTCCTCTTTTTTTTTAAGTTTTGCTTATAAACAAGTCAATTAAAGAGCAAAGGTGAATAAGTGGAGAGAGAAACTTCAGAATTATCTTGCCTCTAACTTATTTAACTAACAACTAAGTTTACAAACACAGGGGTATAAAGTTGTGTTTCGTTAAAAATTCTAAATTATTATTTTCAAAAATATATAAACTGTACGCACAGTTATTCATATTTGATTTGCGAATAATAAAAGTTTAAGTGCGTTTTTTTATCTTTAATTTTTTTAATTCAATACTGTGTGGACAAAGAATTTTGAAGAATCTTTTGTTTAAAATTCTAAAATGAAACCACATTTTTCAAACTACTATTTCTTATAAAATTTTTGTAAAGTTTTTTTTTTCTATTTTCATTAGACTTGAATTTAATAAAAAAATTCAATATATATATTTTTAAAATATTTAATTTTTTAACTTCCAAAAATGCAAAATTAAGGATTAATTGTATATTTTCTGATATGTTTTAAATAAATTTTTCAAACTAACAATATTTTTAAAAACTATTCAAAATAACAAATCATTTAATATTTCTTCGCAAAATTTCTGCATATATAAATAATATTAAAATGTTTTTAATACTTGACATTTCCTAAAAGATTTTTAAATCAAAATCTTCTGTTTAATAATATTATTTTAATTTTAAAAGTATATGTGTTCTATAACAGGCGGAATGTATCAATATCTTTCCAACAACACTTGTGTATCCTTTGTATGTACTATCATAAAATATCTTGACTACTATATTAATGTTATTATTCTTCAAATAATGTCAAGTCTAAAATATTTCAGCTTGAATGACTGCTAGAGCGAAACATGTTAATGCCTCAATGTATCGTATTCCGAAAATGAAATCAATCAATGGTGTGTGTGTGTGCGTGTGTGTATGTGCGTGCGCATGCGTGTGCGTGCGTGTGTGTGTGTTTTGAAGAAATAATTTTGCCCTTTGACACAGAAAGCATTATCCTTTTTACGCTTTTTGATAAATTATTTAGATATTTCAACTATAAAATCAAATTAAATGAAAAGAATTTTTGATGAATAAACTGAATTTTTCAAGATATTTTTCGTTGCTGCATTTTTATTGTAAATTCAGATATTAATCAGAGGTTTTTGTTTTAGATCGGAAACTATGTATTATTTGTGTTATCGATTTTCTGATTTTATAGTTGTCATTTTAGTTATTTTTAAAGGTTTTCATTTTTTATCTCAAATAAGAAATTATGTATTAATTTATTAATGTTACTACTAAGAAGGTCAAATACATTTTAATATTTGATGCGATTGCTATATATTTTTCAAAATATATACTTTTTATTCATTGAAGACATAAATGTTATGGTTCGATATGAAATGTAGGATTAAATTAATGGAACAAACATAATTATTACGGAATTTAAAAAATAATGCTTTTTAGTAATTTTTAATAAAAATTTCAAAATAATAAAATATAAGTATAATTTAATGAATTTATATTTCATAAATTTTACATAAATATTAAATTTAAAAAGATTTTTTTTCTTTTGACGTGTTTGAGAATTGTTTCAAAAATTCTAGTTACATAGACTTTATGACGTTTGATCTTATTCTATAGAATTTTTTATATGACTATGATTCCTAATTTACAAATCTTGCTACAATTAATCTAACAATTAATATTTGTTTATTTTACATAATTGTGTGATGATTCAATTATTGAATTATAGAAATATTTGCGAATATATTTGGCGATTCCCCGTCTTTGTAAAACATAGTGATTAAAACATTTCAAAATAATTCATACGGATAGATAACAAAATTCTTGCATAGAGATTTATGCCTAATATAGGCACTCTTAGCAAAATGATTGAAAAAAAAGAGTCAAATTAAATTTTAAAAATTTACGAACAAGATCTAAATATTTTTACAACAAATAGTATCAATCTTATATTTTTTTTTAAATGATATTCTTTTGCTTAGGATCATGATGAAGGAATCACTTGTCTTCATACAAACTTACAGAAACTAGAAATGTTTAACTGAAAGGAAAATGTAATCATTTTTCAGATCTCTACGAATATTTTTATGTTATTCAATTGGGTTAGACTTTTGCCTTTTTTAAGATTTCAACATTCTTTTAAAGAATAAAAAATGACAAAAGCATTAAAATTGATTGATTGATTTTTTATAGCGCAAAGACTTATACTGACCAAGCTGTGCCAAAAAAAGAAGAATTATTAATATATTACAAAAAACAAAGTAAAGTGAAATGATCTCATATGACAAATAAAAAAAATGACACACAACACTGTTGCTTTTCCTTTAAATAAATATAACTGCTTTAGACAATCAAAACACAATGCAAGTTTTACCATTAGTCATCAATACTTTTGAAAAAAAAGACTCTTTTAGATAAAGAAAGAAACACAGCTTGTTATTATGCAGATGAATACAAGTCGTCCGATCCTTTCTCATTCTAATAGTCTTTAGTATGAATTTAATAAACGTAGTATGCATTCATGATAGAATGTTGGTTTCTTTTTCAGTTCTCTTTTTTGTGACTTAAATATTAAAGAGATAAACAGAAATAATTTCTTTAAATAAGTACGAGGACTGAAAATCAGCCAAAAATAATTTATTAATGCTTGAAAGTTTGTAACTGAGATTTTTTTTATTCAATCCATAAAATTAGTGAAATGCTGCAAGGAAAAAAATAATAATTACGCTACCAAATTAAAAGTAATTATTTCTACCCAAATTAAAAGTTTTATATGATGAAATCCACTCCAAGGTAAAATAAAAAACAATGTCAGTTCCCAGATTCTACAATTATTTGGTATTTCTTAAGTTTTATTTTCTTAAAACATACAATAACTATTTCATAGACTGTGCAATGAAACTATACTAATATTTGGAGATAACTAAAATTTATTATTTCTACAAATACTTCCATAGAATTCGGATATAGCAAAAACTCGTATACTTTTTTCTTTCGTATATAGCTGAAATCGTCTACAGGAAAACAAAATTGAATTATTAAATTTATTTTATTCAGATTTGGAATAGAAAAAATCAAAAACAAATTTCTTCAAATTTTTTACCTTTTCTGACAGTATTTTCTACGTCATTGCGTTATTTTCTACACATTATTAATTTATATGACTATTTAACTAACTCGTAAATGTAATAGGTTTAGAACACGGTATTCTAATGAAGAAATGAATATATGTATTATTTTTTTCTCTTTTCAATTTATCTTTATATTTGCTTAAAATTTACTTTTTTAAAATGCTATTTAATATAAAAACTGCATAATGTCACCTTAGTTCATTTTGTAGTTGTTTTGGATACTTAGATGCAATTTATATACAAATTTTAAAATTCATTGTAGGCCTAAGATTCTTATATTAACTTTTATCATGGCATTTATAGTTTTTCTTAGTTGCCGTTGAAAGAACTTTCTTAATAAAACGTGACAGATTTAGAAAACGGTATCATCAAGAAGAAGGGAATCTATATATTATTATTTCCCGATCCGATTCAGAGATGTCGTGTTTTACGAAATCCGTTGAAATTGCCGAGGTTCGTTCTTCAAAGAATAAGGCGGATGCATTTTGTGCAGAACGCATCATTTAACCGTCGGTGCCACGTTCCTTGCGTCGACAGTGCACTAATCCGCAGGTTTACTGAGAAACGTGACCAAAATACAAACACTTACTTTTCCGAAAAGTTCCACCTTTCAATTGAATAGATATTCATTGATCTCACATAAGAAAATAGGCATATTTTCCCAATTTATATGGAAAAAGAAAGCCTGGAAATATTTGAAAACTCCATAGTTTTAAAACATCAAATATATTAACAATTGAATATATTGCTATTAATATTGAAAGCATTTCTTCAGATTCCATCAAGAATGTACAAATATGCTGCTAAATTATTATTTTGCCTCATTATGTACAAGAATATATTTATAATGCGGACAATTAATCCGATTCAGATAAGATGATTCTAGTCAATCAAAAGGATGGTAATGAATGACACTACTATTCTAGACTAAATGTATTTTTTTCTCGTTTAAATTGTATGAAGAAAGTATGTTAATTGTCAAATCATTCACACTCCAGACTTTTGACGAATATTCACGCTTTATACCTTTTGGAATAAAGCGTGAACTTTTTTTTTTGTTGTTGTTATTAGAACTGTGTGCCTATCTGTAACAACGATAATTTTTATAAATTTTGAGTTAAACTAATGAAATTTGATACATAGACCTTGCACCAAATTCGATGATTTTTTACAAATTTCGAGCAAACCCCAATTAAAAACAGTCTTTTACGGCTTTTCGACTGTGATTTAACTAGACAACCACAAAATGAAGCGATATAGATGGATAATATAAGACATTCAGATTTAACATCAATATGGTTGACACTAAACAAATTTTGTGTAAAATCCAATAAGGGATTGACCGGTTATCGGTTAATACTTTTCGAAACATGTAAACGCAGTTATTTTAAGTGGAACTTTCAATAATATTTTACAAATTTTCAACTCAGGACTTATATTGGAAATTGGAAAACAAATTATATACCATGTATCAAATTTTATATATATATATAGCCTTCTGAAAGTAAATAAATTTCTTCGTACATCTAAATTCATACATCTTCCATATCGTATCAAAAACAATAAAATTTTGTTGAAATTCCATCAGCTACTGAGGAAAAAGGTTAGAAAACCTATTCAATTCATCTTTTCATTCACTGACTATTTCCTTTTTTATCTAAGAATTCTAATACCCACATTTTTCCACTTCAAAAATGCATGGATTAAAAACTCCATAAATAACTAGCAATCGTATCTGGAGATATGTAAAAGACCTTTTATGTAGTGTCATATACCTACAATTTTACCTAGTGAGGTACCATGGTCTGCTTTACCCATGTGAAAGACGCCCAATTTCGTTAAAATGTCAGCCTATTGCGGAGAAAAGAACTTAGAACAAATCAATTATTATATCAATTCACTGATTGCGTCTATTTTTATCCTAGAATTTTACTTCCCACATTTGCATTTTTCAAAAACGTATGAAACTGTAACTAGCTAGAAAGCATATTTGTAAATTATCTGCTGTACACATTTTAAGTAGCGCTATTGGAGCTATCTTGGTCTTCTTTACCCAAATAAAAACCGTCAGTTTTTTTTTAAATGTCAGCCAACTCTGTAGATAAAAACTTAGAAGATCAAATAAATTATTCTGTTTATTCATTACAACTTCTGTTTTCATTCCAGAATTCTATTTTTCACCTTCGTCTTCTTCAAAAACGTGTTAAATGATAAACTTCATGAATAACTTGCAATCATATCCAGAGAAAGTAAAAAAGACCCTTCAGATTGCACCATTTGAGGCGTAATGCTCTTTTTATATCCATGTAGAAGCTGTCAAGTTTCGTAAAAATGCCAGTGAACTCTCGAGATAAAAGCTTAGACGAACAATTCCATCATTCTATTATTTCAATGATTGCTTCTATTTTTAATCCAGAATTCTGCTTTCCATTTTCAAAAATATGAGGAATTAAAAACTATATAAATAGCTAGCAATCATATCTGAAATACATGAACGATCTTTCAGACAGAGCCATTTGAGGTACCATAGTCTTTACCCATGTAAAGGAGAACCGTGATATTTTTCACATCCTGGATCCCACCCAACTGCATTTTCTTTCGAATAATGAAGGTCTCTCCCATTCTGATTCACTTTCCGTGTTTCGTTCCTAACGTCTTCTGTCTATTTGGTGCTCACATTCCTTAACCTTCTGAGTGTTTCGTGTTTTAATTGGGAACTCCGATCTCGTTAATGAGATAAAGTTGGATAGAAGTCGGGTAGCACTTTGATTATTTCAGAAAGTGTCTTTAGAGTGGTTGGCATCTTTTATGGCTCCTTTTATTAGGAATTCCGAAAATTCTAAATGTGGAATAAAAAACGGATATAGTGGAAAGTAATTAAGCCCGAAAAGAACAAGCGAACACGTATGTTTTACTTTGCAAAACAGATATTTTTAAATGGAGGAAAAGAAGAAAAACTTTCAATACACTATTTTTAAAATGAATTTCATCACAGAGTTCTTGTGTTGAAAGTGAGAATTTGAGTATATTATTTTAAGAAATATTCTGCAGAAACATAATAATGTTGAGGAATGAGATTCATTATAACTTCATGATGAGATAGATGAAAAAAGACGAGTTTGAAAAATAGTAATTTAATTATTTTTTAAGTTCCACATTTAAAAGACAAAACAAAACAAACACTAACACGAAAAACTCAGAATATAATCTAATAATGATCTCAAAGTATCATGGGAAATATACCTAGATGTTAATAAGGTAAGGCCATCTGTTGTATCAAGGAGAAGGCAGTACAGTTTTGCAACAACCACAATAGCCAACAGTTTAGTTAAAATATTAGTAAGTATTAAAAAAACATTTTCTTTTTGTTTAACATTTTAGGAATGGTTTTAGAAAATTTTCATTATCATTTAAAATAAATCAAAAAAGGGTACAAACTATTAAGTCTATACATTTTTAGTTATTAATTAGTAAATATTTATTATTTGTAAAACTTATTAAAAGAGATTCAAAAATTCCCTCATAATTTAAACTCTTATATATAATATCAATTCTTATATATGATAATGAAAAACATGAACAGGTAAATAACATTGACAACTCTAATCTTACTGTGATGTTATTTCTAGTTTTCTTTCAAAAGCAATTGAACTGAATAAGAACGACTTCCATAACGTACTCATTATTAAAAAGAGTTGTTAATAAACACACTTCAAATTATGATATATGACATGTTTTTAAATATTTATTAGAAAAAAAAGTTGAAGAAACTTTTTTCATCGAAAATATTTCTTTAATTTTTTTATAAATACATTTTACCGTCTTTCTTTTTATTACAAATGATTAGAGTTACTTTAAAAAATATATTTTTTATTCACATGTACTTTCAAAATAAGCATTTTGGTTGCTATATATATATATATATATATATATAGACAGAGACAGAGACAGAGACAGAGACAGAGACAGAGACAGAGACAGAGACAGA
>JAPMOQ010046923.1:997183-1007699 GCA_026543055.1 Argiope trifasciata
GATAGATAGATAGATAGATAGATAGACCTTTATTATTTTTTTCATATGAAGTATATTATTTTTAATGGTCTTCAAATTATCTGAGTGAATATCTTATTTAATTAATCTAAAGACTACTTTTTACTGCATTAAAATTTAAATAGTTTTCATTCCTTCAATTGAAATTGATTTCCCTCCCAATGCGTTTGAGTTATTTAGTCAATTACCAAAATAATTTTTTATATCCAGTTTTAATTCCATTTTAATTGGAAAAAATTTAAATGAATTCAAATACTCATTATTCATCTTCATGACATCTGCCTTAAGAATTTTAATCATTAAAAAAAGTTGGAATAAATTTACATTTGAATTCATGGTACGAAAAAAAAATGATGAACTGTAGCAAATAATAATACGAAAACAATCTAGGGAATTTGATGATTTTGCACAAATATATTTGAAACGAAGAAGTAATTAAAATCTTTAAATGATATTTGTTATGTAGTAATAATGTCATAAAATAATGAGGATTTCTTGAAAAACCGAGTTTTTTCATAAGCATTCCAATTTATACTTGAATTAATTTGTTGCAGAATCTCGTTAACTTTTGGTAATTTATGTAAATGGGTATTTGGTTGCTTTTTATGCCAAGCAGCCCTTGATCGAGAATAAAAAATGGTGGTAGTCAAGAAAATAAGCAAAGAGTTTGTTAAATATCATTTTTCGTCTTATGAAATTAGAAGAATTCCGAATTTTTCTTATTATTATTATCAGCATTAGTTCATATACTGTACTCAAAAAATTCTAAGTTAATTTTGTGCCATTTAATTTTATTTTCACGATTTTAAAGAATGTGCTTGAAAAAATACGACTTGAATAAAAGATGGTAGAAAATTAATTTTTTTAAAACTTTTTATCATATAATTGTACATTTCATGTATGGTGCAATAGTTAATGTTTAAAGCATGAAAGATAATTTATAGTTTCTGTTGTAATATTATTTTCGATATAATGAAGAAATTTTTTTATGATGCTTTAATCTCTACTGCCGAAAATTTGGGCAAATATTTATTCTAGGTGGATTAATCTTCAAATTAATTTGAGACTTTCATTATTTTTTTTTTCTTAAAAAATTATCAGTGATTATGTTCTTAACTTTTCTTTTGACTTTTAAACTAATTTCCAACTTTTAATATTTATTACTTTACAAAACTATTTTTCTTCACTTATTTACTTCATCGATCCCCTCTTATCATGACTTAGAGATCTTTAATGTTGCTAAAACTACGAAATTTATTATTTCTATTATTGATATGACAAAAAAATGGAATAATTATTATTTGGTTTTAAAAAGGAAAATTTCGGAAACTACAAACTCTTTCGATTGAGTTATTTTTAAATAGAGATAATTGATATAAGATCAAAAATTATGATTTCATGTAGGTAAAATTTATTTTACCATGTAAACGGCTTTTATAAAAAGTTCAGACCAAAGGTAGGTACATGGGCTGTACCACTGACCACCAGGAAAGTTATTTTTAAAAAATAATGTTAAATGCTTAATCTCAGTTTTTTGTTTTTAGAAATATATGTAATAAATGCAGACATAACAGAGTGAAAACAGAGTTAAAGTAAACCAATAATAAAGGTATATACAAAATCAATTAAAAATTATAACTGAAATTCGATAAAAGATCCTTATAAATTCATTTTCTTATTTTTGAAATAAAATACATAAATATTAAAAAAAGTATATATTGATTTCTTTTCAATGGTAAAGGGAAATAATGTCAGAGAAAATTACGTAATGAGAAAAAACAATGAAAAAATTTGATTCCCGATCTTAATAAGAATCTATATTTCATCAACGAATTACAAATAATTTGATGCATTAAAAGATTAATTTTTCAAATTCTAAAATTATGCTAAAATTTTGTACAAAAACATTCTCTGGGATTACGTAGAAAAATGATAACATTTCACTAGATTTTCAATTAAAATTTTTATTTAAATATTCCAATAGACGAGGTACATAGACGAGGTTCACACCTTCCAAAATTACACATGCATCGAATTTGATTGCTGAAAGACAAACAATATACATTATCGTTTATTTAAAATACATCTTTTTGGTGAAGGAACCATTTCTTGTTTTAAATATTAAAACAAACTGGGGAAAAAGTTAATAACATCTTAACCTAAGACAACTGGCTTCGGGCGTCAGAGGCCAAAAGGATTTTAAAATGCATCAGAAAAATTCATTTTTTCAATAGAATTATTCCAGCTTCATATAATCTCCATTCACTATCACTTGGATGCAGTCCAAAGTATTTCGAAAATTTTGTTTATATTTTTATCACAAATCGCACATGTCAGACATTCCAAAACCCGACTCATGTGCTAGCTTTTCAGTATTATTTTACTTATGGAATAATGCAAATAAAATTTTATTCCGAATTTAGCTATATAATTTTGACCTTTGACCTGAATAAGTACCTTTTGATAAGTAAAAAATATTAAGTTCAAAAATTTTCAGTTCTTAAAATTATTCTTAGTTATTACTGCTTCAAATATTTTTCAATGTAGAATGGAGCTAACAAACATATTATAGTATAACATTGCACACATGTAAATCACAGCCAGATTACTGAACAGGATAAGTAAACAAGTGCCCAGTGTCCTCAACTTTACAATGTCCAAACCCCTCAAGAATTTTTTTTTGCAATTATAGCTAATATTTCTAGACGTTTATACAATAAGAATATGATTATTAGTAATATTCCTATTTGATCACTATATGCAATTTTATATTATAATATTTTAATATTTTTAAAAAAAATATATGAGGCTTCATATATTAAAAAATACACGATTCTATTACTAAACACTTTTAAAGTTTTTTTTAAGTGAACAATGTTACTTATAATTTTTGTCATGTGAGAACATATTATTTTCACTTGAGGTTTTTGGAGCAGTAAAATGTAAAGGCAACAAATTTTTGAAACCTCAAAGTGCGTAATTATAACATAATTCAGTAAATAGACGATTTATCCCCTTTTTTAGTGGGCTTTCCCTGCGCAGCGTTTGAATTATCTACCGTCTGCTAATATGGTTTTTCCCATTAAAATCCCCGTGTTATTTCCTAACTCGTACAACTTACTTTAAAAATAAACCAAACAAGTAAAATATTGTTTGTTTAATCGATAAAGACCGTTGGCTCAGGAAAAACTTAATTAAAATAAGGTTATTAGTAAAAACTACATTCATTTGGCGATTCATCACCAACTAAGGTTACAACTTTATTTCCATGTTAAACATTCACTGAATTCTCGCGAATTGTGTTAATTTAATCAGTTTAAACCGGTTTAAGACAAACGCGAAACTATCAGATTATGCCCGCGTCGAGATTTAGAAAAACGATATTTGTTTTTTTCACCTCAAAATTGGTCAAGCTCCAAAATTTTGTTTGTCAGCTAGAAGAATTGAAAATAAGAGTTTAAAAAATTGTATCATTATATCATATACACTGATGGAAAAAAAATCCCAACACTAGGAAGGAGCTGTGCTAGATAAAATTTGGTAGGCGTGTTTATACATCTGAAATATGACGTCGATTCAAATTTCGAGCTACGCGCGTAAGTGTGGCGCTAGTAGCGGCACTATGAACATGCAAATGAGGTTTGCTTTAAATAAGCGCTGTAAGGTTCGTGATCGTTATTTACAGTTGTGATTTGACGTAGTGGGTTAATGTTAGTCAAGGATGCCTCTGAGAAGACGAAGAAGCCATTATCAACAGCTCACTGAGTTTGAACGAGGTCATGTTGTAGGGCTACGAGAAGGTGGGTTTTCTTTCCGTGATATTGCTGAAAGACTTGGCAGGAATGTATCCACTGTGCATGAGTATCGGCGGCAGTGGTCAAGGGAAGGTACTGCCTCAAGAACACCAGGTTCCGGGCGGCCACGTGGTACTACTGAGAGGGAAGAGCGTCGTATTCCGCGTACGGCTGTGGCTAATCGTACTACGTCTGCAACTGAAATTCGAGCTGCAGTTGGCACCACAGTGACACAACGAACTGTTATAAATCGGTTACTTCAAGGACAGCTCCGAGCCAGACGCCCCGTACAGCGAATTACACTGACTCCAAACCACTGCCGTTTGCGATGTGAGTGTCAAGCTAGAGCTCATTGGAGTACGGAGTGGATATCTGTTGTGTTTTCTGATGAAAGCTGGTCCTGCCTTGGTCGCAGTGATAGCCGTTTGTTGGTTAGAAGGAGGCCAGGTGAACGCCTTCTAGAGACCTGTCTGCGGCCAAGACACACAGGGCCTACTCCTGGAGTTATGGTTTCGCGAGCAATTTCGTATGACAGCAGGAACACTCTCGTGGTTATCCCACGCACCCTGACTGCAAATTTGTACGTCAGTCTAGTGATATAACCTGTTGTGCTGCCATTCATGAACAGCATTCAAAGGGGTGTTTTCCAAAAGGATAACGTTCGCCCTCATACCGCTGTTGTAACCCAACTTGCTCTACAGAGTGTCGACGTGTTGCCTTGCCCTGCTAGATCACCAGATCTTTCTCCAATCGAGCACGTATTGGACATCATTGGACGACAACTCCAGCGTCATCCACAATCAGCATTAACCGTCCCTGCATTGACCGCCCAAGTGCAACAGGCATGGAACTCCATCCCACTAACTGATATCCGACACCTGTACGACACAATGCATGCACGTTTGCATGCTTGCATTCAAAATTCTGGCGGTTACACCGGTTACTAATGTACCAACATTTCACATTTGAAATGGCTCTACCTGTGATCTTGAAACTTTAATCAATTAAATATGTTACCTATACAAATGTATTCCTAAAATTTCATTACTGTACAATAATTTTTTCTTGGTGTTGGGATCTTTTTTCCATCAGTGTATATATACACAGAGAGAGAGAGTTGAATATAGGGAGAGAATGTATAGAGAGAAACCTATAGAATCGTGATAGGGTGGTGATTCTTCCAAATCGGTTTAAACTGGAAAATGACTTAAATTAATTCAGACAAATAATTATGTTCTAATATGATAACTTGAAATGTGGGATCGTAGATTTCATTTTTGATAAATTTTGCTTAAATTTCATTTTTTTTTCATACGAAATTTACTGAAACCTGCATTTTAGATTCTGATCTGCAATTTTAAAGAGTTTTGTTTTTTAATGAATTAGTTCCTAAGTAGAAAAATACATGACATCAGGATTTCCCTGCCATAATTTTGAAAATATCTGTGTTCTAAGCATTTCTCTTTAAAATTTATGGAATATACGTACTTATAAAGTGCATTAATTTTTTTATAAATACAATAAATAGAAATTTATTTCATTACCTAAATATAAATTTTGAAATAGCTTATAAGTTTATAAAAATTTTAAACTATAAACTATTTAATTACTTAGTTAGTTTCGACATTAATGATTACATATGAGCTTTTTTCATCCAGTTGAGTTCGATCTTAATAAAGTCTAAAATTGAGAGATTCCCAGGTTTCAAATCATTTCTCATTATTCAAAAACTACAAATTAAGCTATCTTAAATAGCAGTTTAAAGAATCCTTTAATTTCAGTTCCAGTTGTATTTAAAATGTAAGATGTTTCCTTTCTGAATTGTAGAAAGGTCGAATTTTTTCATTAGTTATAAAATATATTAACGATATTAAAAAACAGAAAATTACATTTAAAATTGATAAAATAGTCTTAAACTAAATTAAAACTTTAGTCTTTCAAGTTTATTGTATGCAAATTTAAGGTATTTGTATTTTTTTTAAGACATTATCACAGAAGACTGGTTAACCTATTAATATTAATATTATATATATTGCTTTCAGGAATTTAAATTTCACAAGGAAAAGAGCATAGTTGCTCATAAAAATTAATAGAAAGGAACATTGTTATATTTCTAAAACTGAAAATGACTGAAATAAGAAAAATTAATGTATTTTATTTTTAAACTAGAAAAATAATTAAAAAAACAAATATACAAATGAAGTTTTTACCATGTTTGTAATTTCTTACCGTCTTACTAAAATTAATCATTTTTAGGAAATCATAATTATCTTTCTTTTTGCAAAGAGCAATATGAAAACTTTCGACCATTTCCCATTTTTTTTTTAATTTAAAGACACGAATATTATTCATTCCAATGTTCTTTTTTTAAGCTAAGAAACTTTTTAAGCTGGATAATAAGTCATTTAAATCTGCTTCCATCATCTTAAGTTTCTGTATATTCATCAAAAAATACAGCAATATAACTTTTTTTCTTGTTAGAATGGACTTAGGAATTTCAACCTTTTAAAATATTTTAGCTTGATTAATGAGAATGATAGGAAAAAAATTCGCCCTAAGATCACTTAAATTATTAAATGAAGAAAAGTGATAATAAGCAAATTCTTTCTGAGTTTTTCTTGACATAAAGCATTTTTTATCTGCTTTCATATGTCACAGGGAATAAAATTAAATACGCATTCCATTACTGAACAAACCATCTAAGAATTGTGACAAAAAATATCAAATAGTTGAGCTGGAAAAGGGAGCATTAATATAATAGTTAAGTTTTTTAAGTAAATTTTATTCACTGAAAAACTAATTTTTCAGATAATAAAGTTTGAATACTATTTCGTTATTTAGTTGCTCGTGCTGTTCAAATAGATTTTTTTTGTCTTAAAAATATTTGAAAATACAGTTTTAACTGCCATAATATATTTCTAGCTATTCATTTTCTATGGTGAAATTAAATATAAATATTTCGGAACTGCAACTAAGATTTTATAACAATTTTAAATGTTTTTAATAATGTGGGCTCAATTAAATTTTAAATTTATTTTTATTCTTAACGGTATTAAAGCTGTCAAACTACATTAGTGCTCTGATTTTAATACATTTAAACTAATACATTTTAATAGACAGTAACAATGGAATTTTTTGTTAACGTTAGATCTTTCAGTTATCAAAGATATATTCTTATTGTATTTAAAATTTTATATGTATTTTCTCTAGGCAAAACATATACCTAGATTCTTTTCAGAAAAAAAGAAAGTAGATTATATTTATTAAAAATTCTGAACAAAAGATTTTTTCAGGGAAATAAAATTATCTTTGTAATAATTTCTAATTCAAATTCATTGCAAGATTATTTGAAGTAACTTTTATCGCTAAGATAGAGACTTATCATAAAGAGAGAAGGACTACCATGACTCTCTCTAACACACACACACAGACACTCAAGATCTTTATCTGTGGGTGAATATGTTTAATACAACCATAATATAACGCTGAATATTACACTATTAAAGGAATCATCGGTATCAAATCCGTATTAATAAGAAAGATCGTGCAATGGTGTCCTGCAAGCCAGGTATTTTGACTTGGATTGCGAAATGAATTTTCTGCAATAAGTTTTAAACACAGAATTGAACGAAACGAATTTTGCAACACTCTAAAATTTAAATATAATTCTTTTACCAATTTAACAGTCGTACAAATTTTACATAAATTTTGACTTTTTTTAAAATTATTCTTTTATAAATTTCTAACGATAGATTACATCTTTTTCATGAAATTCTACGCATTATTATTCACTCTTCAAATACTTAGCGATTTTATTCTGTTGTTGGAAGCTAAAGATGAAACAGTCTGTTTAATTTTTATCTCATTTACAGAATAAAAAAAATAATTTAAATCACAACAAACGAAATGTTGAAGATTGATAACGTTTATACGTTACACTTCTAATAATGTTATGGCGTCAAGAAAGCTACCTATATTAAAGAAATTCATGTACATAATGAAAAGAACATATGTAATATATATAAAACGACTTTAATGTCCGTCATTCTGATAAAAATCATAGACATGAACTTATATGTAAAATATTTAAGTGAAATTAAATAAAAACAATGTTTCTGGTGAATCAGATGGCCTCCAAAGACGGTTAGAGCATAATATATTCAATTAAAATTAATACAACAGATAATCGTGGTGAAACAACTGGTTTAAATAGCCAGCTAGTCTAATTAAAATGAGAGATTAATTTCAATGTTTTTACTATCAGAATATAAACTGCTGCATAGAAGAAAAATATCATCGCAACAAATATTTACCTACAATAATGTTATAGATATAAAAATATTCAATCAGGAAACGTTATCACCATCAAAGGTTATCATATCCTCTCTGGCTTAAATAAATCAGATGCATGCACTCTCAAATTGGAGAATACAGACCTGATGGCGACGACGGCACCTGATTTTGTCCTACCCTCTCAAAGAAATGGTTGAAAAGTGTGAACTGTTCGCTCTGAGGAGTGAAACTTTTTGAAAGTGATTTCATGGTTCGGTGAATTAAAACAAGCATTTATGTCTATAGTTCTTGAGTGAAAATGGTTTAGTTATTCAAAATATTATCTTGTTTGTTAAAAAATTAGCTGATTTTCATTTTATATTAATGTAAGATTACAGCTCACAAGAAAGTGAGTTATAAAAATAATGTCATGAGTATTTAGTGTCATAAATAATTCACTGTTTTTCTGTAACTCACGATATTCAATCAGTAAGAGAGAAATTGAGGAAAAAATATTTTTGGCACGGTCTGACAAGAAAAGCTCATAAAATTTTGATTCATGGTCAGGAAAAGTTTATATCAGTTGCTGTTTCAGGAATTCACTATTTATCGAAAAATATGCGAGCTTCAGCCGACATTGGTGAATAATGGCTTCGAGCGCAAAATATTCACATAATATTTTATGCTGTCCTTTCTAAGAAATATATAGTTTCAATATTCAAAAAAGCATAAATATTAGATATTAAGGATCATTTTTATCAAATTAATATAAAGCGAGAACGATTTATAAAAATATTTATTAGATTATAAAGATTTATAAAAATATTTATTAGATTATAAAGATTTACAAAAATATTTATTTAGAAAGATTTAAAAAAACTATTTATTTTAAAATTAATAATATAAAAATGATTTACAAGAAATATAATTTAAATTTTGTTAGAGGAATCATATTTTTCATTGAAACTAATCTATTGTATTAAATCTTTATTATGGGGAGTATTCATATTTTATAGCTATGTGTATTGCTATTTTGCGATAGTTTTGGCGACAATGTCACAAAAGTTTATATTAAAACTACATAAATACTCTTTTTATTAGCCAACATGTATTCGACTAGACTTAATATATCACATATTAATGACCATACATATATGAAAGAAAATATTATAAAAAAGGTGCATTAGTTATGTTCTGCTCTTGGTTTTTTTGATTTATATAGAGTTATGCAAACAATACAACAAATTTTGATACTGCATTTTATTTTTCTTGAAATTAAAATTTAGAACTTAAATGTTCCTTTTTTCATGAACATTTTAGCTAATATGACAATATATGGTGATAAAAAAACTAAAAATTAACATAATGTTTAACCCATTAACTATTAATATGAGGGTTGGAACTTTAATTGTGGCAACTGTTTATTTACATGGAATACAAAAGCGATTCATGCCCCTATGTTTTGCAGTCCTTCAATATAATCACCAGCATTGTGTTCAATCACGTACATATAACACCTGTAACAGTGCCAACTTCGGTAATGACACCACTAACGAAGTTTCACATGATCGGCTGAATTTCGTTTGTAAACAATCCGTCGCAACAAAAACAGTCAAAACAAAATCCGCCGCTATCGTCAGAAATTTCAAGTCGGTTGAAAAAAGTAAAAAAATAAAAAGCTGACGATGATGAAAAACATTCTTGACCAGTTGATTGACGCTAGAAAAGGGAAACTGCTGACAATAGTTCGGCTTGTGATAAGGCCTTAAGGATAAGGTCTCTCGTTTACACCATCACAGACGTATACGAGAATAAGCCTAACTCTCACATTGCTGGGATGCTGAAGAAATTTCGAAAGTCTTGGTGACCCGTAATGACACCATTCGCTTGATTGGCTTTTCAATTTTGGCTGGTACGATCTGACCCAAATCTCATCCAATTTAGTTTAGTTATTTTAACGTAACATTGTAAAGCAACACTAGGGCTATTTTGGGATGGACCTCGTCATTCAGAACCACGAACACCTGAGCTGGCACCCCCACTATCCACACCACACCAACGAGAAGACGTTTAGCCTGACATATTTAACGTGCAAAAGACTCCCTTACAAGACTGTTCTTTGGTGGAATCGAGTCTCGAACCTGAAACGCTCCGGTTCCGAAGCCGAGATCTTACCACCAGGCCACCGCGGCCTACCTCATTCAGATTAACAATATTCGTGTACAATTTCTGCTGCTGCAATTTTTATCTAACTTCGTTGTTTTTATTTTAAAAACATCCTGACAACAATTACTTTAGATCACAAGCTAATACAAGGATCTATTCTTCGCGTCTCTCTGCACTCGCGTGACGCAGGAAGGACGAGTCTTTGTGTTGAGAGGTGAGGTAGGTATATAAATAACGTGTGGTATACGTGACATTCTTTGGTTTGA
>JAPMOQ010046929.1:0-12734 GCA_026543055.1 Argiope trifasciata
TTTTTCAAATACATTTTTTTCTTTGCTATTTTATTTTCAGACAGAACTTCATTGTTGATCGATCCTCATTTGTATTTCTAATTTTATTTCTCTGAAAAGTTCCCTTTCTGTGACATTGTATGCTTTTTCCCTTGATATCTCTTTGGCCTTAATATTTCGCCGCCAGATGGCGCTTCGCGGTTGATGTAGATTCCTTGATTAAGCTGACATTTCAGCGGCAACCATCAATAGGTTCCTCAGACAGATTTGTTGTTGTTGTAACCCTCATCATCATAATCATCGTATTGGAATAAACAAAACACTCTGATAGTTGTCTGATTAATATTTATTGGAATTATTGTTGGCGTTTCAATCCTTTGACATTGTGAATTGTTTATAGTGTTTGTATTAGAGAGTCATTACCAGTTGTAATTTCAATATTTTGAGGTATCCGACAACGTTCGAAGGAATTTTTTTGAACTATTAGATTCTTTTAAAAATTATTTAAAACTATGCTTTTTAAATGCATTGTCAAATAGGATACAAAATACTATAAATACAACACAATCATTTGAAAATATAATATGTATTGAGAAAGATGAAAATTTGTTGTAGATTTTAATGGAATTTATCCAAAACGGTTTACACTCTGCCCAGAATTGCAATGCAGCAATCCTGTTTTTCTTTGGGCACAAGTTATAGAATATAATGATGAATAGAATCATCGTACATTCATTCATCGAAAATGAATTTTTAGATGAATGAATGCATGCTGAATTTTTATGAATATTAAAGTTTTGAGAAAATTGAATTGAAATTCAATGTTTGAATTTTCAAATTCAAAATCTGTTATCCTGTATGATAGGTGAGGTCTTAATTTTTTCTAAAAAAGTTTAGTTTAGTTACATTAACGTCCCGTTTCAAGAAACACGAGGGCTATTTTGGGACGGACCTCGTCATTTTGAACCAAGATCAGATGACGAGGACGACACCTGAACTGGCACCCCTCTCTCCACACCACACCAACGGGAGGACGTTTGGCCTGACAGATTTAACGTGCAAGAGACACTTTCACACGACGGTTCTTCGGTGGAATCGAGTCTCGAACCTGAAACCCTCCAGTTCCGAAGCCGAGACCTTAAAACCAGGCCACCGTGACACTTTTTTTTTTTCTAAAAAAAGATAAACTGTTTTGGAAAGAAGAAATTCTGAACTACAATAAATAATAATAAGAATAAAAATCGTCAATGTGGTCGATAACCAGTATTTTTTTGCATAGTCGGATACAAACTTTTTTCCTTTTTTAAAACCTTTACTTTAAATATTCCTTAGAAAGCTTTCCCTATTTCCATGGATTTCTACCAAGTAATTTTTTTTTTTTTTGGAAAGAGGAAAATCTTCACTGCAAGAAATAACAATCAGAAATTATTTGCCAATGTGGTTGATAACCAGTTGTTTTAACGTAGTCGGATACCCTATATTTAGTAATCACTCAGTCTTGAAGTTGTTATCTGGCTTATTGAGCTTCCACTACAAATTTATCAATGAATATGAGAGAAAATTTCCTTCTGGTTTGCAGCCAAAAAAATAATCTGCACCATCTCCTGAATCCCGTACCATTGTTATGCCAGATACAAATCACAGCAGGGGGTTTCTAGAATGCATTCCCCATCTCCTTTCTAAGCACCGAAAAAGTTATTTCGCAAATCGGTCCTCTTATAAATCTGGCAGGAATGCCGGGGCTTACACTTTATAACAGCCCTTTTGCATAGGGCGCCCATCAGGCAAAAGCTTTCTTTCCGTTTCGGAATTTTCGGTTATCTATCACATGACATTGAGCCAAATTTCACGGAGGGAATCCCTTGGGTCATGACTATGTAAAAACTTCCGAGTGTCAATAGAAGGCATGGCTATAGGAATGAAACCAATGGAGGAGATGGTGATGATTCATGAATCAATGTATGGAATGATTTGGGGCTGAGCGTCAGTTGTCACAAAAGCCTCCATCGCCATAAACGAAAGCGATGTACCTTTTCATAATACCTCTGCCATTTTATCAGCAAAAATGATGAAAAAATAATTCAAATAAGATAATCAGCCTTATTTTATCTTCCGCCACTAGAATTGAGTCCTCATTTCACATTCACACAAATAATCCATAATCCTGGAGACGAAACATTTATTTTCACGTTACGCACACAAAATAACATTTAAATCGAAAGCTTCTCGAAATTAAGTTTAGATTTCACCCTTAGACTATCTATTGATGCTTTCCTTAGCAGGTCTCGGTATCAACTGAAGTAAGGTGTTGCTGCTGTCTGATTCTGAAGTTCCAAGAGATTAGGAGTTTGGGACAACCTCGATGTAATCTGCTGCAGTACACTCACACTGTTTAGGATTCTACCTTTCGTATTAATCAAACGTTCTGCATCGATTTGTACAATCTTAATATTATTGTCACGTCTCTAACCACCGTAGGCCGTGGTTAGAGACATGTTGGTTAGGACTCGACTTTCAGAACCTTAGGGATGCAGGTTCGGGATCCGATTCCACGAAGAACCGTCGTGTAAACAGGTCTGGTGCACGTTAACCCATTTATGCCTACCGTTCCAATTTTTCCATATATATATATATATAAATTTAATGCAAAAATTCCAATCTTTTAACCATACGCATAAATGGGTCAAATCCATCTGGGTCAAACGTTCTCCCGCTGGTGTGATATGGAGAGGGGGATTTCCAGTTCAGGTGTCGTCCTCGGCGTCTGACCGGAGTTCAAAATGAGGAGGTCCATCCCAAAACAGCCATAGTGTTGCTTTACAACGGGACGTTAAAATAAAAATAAGTAAACTCTAAGTACCTTGGGGTTGTTCCGTCTGTCCTAAAAAGAATATGAAGTGAAGAGTAGAGGAACAGCTGCGCCGGGGGGGGGGTAGGCCTTGATGTTTATTAAGGTGCCTGGAGTCACAGAGTGTGCGTCATTTGTAGGAGCTTTGAGGAGAACTCTGACTGGCATGTACAGTTATTACAATTTTTTAACTGAATTTAATTAAAATATCCGAATTTATTCCGATTTACATACATAATTTACATTAAAAGATGGGTCTGGATATCCTGGCTAGTAAGGCATTGAATTCGCCTTCCATGGTTTGTGAGTTCGTATCCGCGTGTGTGGTGGTAGCTGGTGCACGCATAAATATGTTGTGGTCACGAAGTAGTTCATGTCGAGAACAATATCCCGGGGTTACTATTTCAGAGGTGATCTGATCCAGGTCTAAATTGCGAGCTGGGAATTAGTGAATGAAATATGCCTCGTTAAAAGGGTTGTGACGCGTGAGAAGCTAACTCGCACACCTGGCCCTAGATGGCGTTACTGAAAAACAAAAGACGCAAAATGTTTGGATTAAATAGCAATAGCTTTTTAGTCACGTGCTTGTCAATAAGAAGTGCCATTAGATACAACTACAAAAGAATTTGCTTTGATTGTGAAATGCTATTATGGGAACTATGATTAAGCGTTTAACGCTTCTCATTGCGAATCCGTCAGCCGAAGAGTACCTATGTGTGGTGGCTGGCGCACGCATAAATCTGCCGTGGTCACAAAGTCCTCCATGTCGAGAGTTATACCCCTGAGGGTACTGGTTCAGAAATGATCGTTCTCAGGTTCAAGTCTAAATTACGATATGTGGATGAATGAAATGCGTGAATGAAGTCCGCCCCATAAAAAGAGCAGTGACGGATGAGTAGCTAAATCGTACAGCTGGCCCTAGATGGCGCTACTAAAAAACAAGAAAAGTAAAAATGTCGGCTTAAAATCGCTGACTTAACCAGTAGGCTTGTTAATGACTAGTACCATCAGAAACAACAACAACATTAAAAGATTAGGACAGGATATCTGGATTTGGAAATTTTACTTTTTATTAATATGGGGCAGTCAGGTTCAATGTTTAATTCGAATTAATACTGTTTTAAGACCTCCCCTCCTCCTTCCTGTCCTGGTGGTAAGGTCTTGGCTTCGAAACCAGAGGGTTTCAGATTCGAGACTCGATTCCATGGAAGGACCATCGTTAGAGGGAGTCTCCTAGGGCCAAACCTCCTCCTGCTGGTGTGGTGTGGAGAGAGGGGTGCCAGCTCAGATTCGTCCTCGTCATCTGACTGCGGTTCAAAAAGACGTGGTCCGTCCCAAAATAGCCCTCGTGTTGCTTCAAAACTGGATGTTAATATAATTAAACTACACTCACTCTTTCCTTGTTCTGCAGCGTTACAGTAATTCAGAGTGATGCTCAAAAATTGACAATAATTTAGTAACATCAATAAGCTTTTTATTCTTTTGACTTCGAATTTTAATTTAAAAAAGATAGAAATAGCATGGTAGGCATTGTATGAGATCTTAATTTTAGCGAAGCAATAAGGATTCATAAGAAAAATGTCTACCTCTTTTTTTTTTTCTCTCTCTCTCTAACTCCATTTTTTTTTTTTTTTTTTGGCGAATGAAACCGAAAACAACTTTAACTATTTCAAAGAATCTCGGAATAAGTTTTTCATTTATTTTCCAACTAAACTTTTCCTAACTGACTGTTCCAATATATATATATGTGTGTGTGTGTGTGTGTTGTATGTATGTCTTTTCTAAAACTGCTCATTTATAAAAATTGTGTGAAAGAAAAAAAAATAACACGCACTCATTTTTCTTTATAACTAACTCTCCATTTATTATAAGAAAATTCTTTTTAAATTCCATTGCAGTTCTTGTTTTTTTTTCCCTGAACCTGAATAACATCAAATGTGTATCTAAAATTTTAAAAAAATGATGATGATATTTATAATTCGAAGTTTGGATTTAAATAAAAAAAACTTGCAAGTAACGAACAAACGCTCATTTCATCAAATCAAAAACATCTGCATTAAAGTCATCTACTTTATTCCACCAAAAAAAAACTTCCGCAAAAAAAAAAAAAAAAAGCCAGCGTACCAAACAATGAACTCGAAAACTTTTTTTTTTGCACTGTCGCATTGAAAACATCTGGAAGGCGAAAACTTCATACTCACACACAACATCGGAGTCATGAAAAATTCATCATTAGAATTTGATGCGAATGCTGAAAACGAAGCAAAAAAAAATGGCACATAATAAACCTGACACTTAAAAAAAAAAAAAAAAGATGACTGAAGACAAAAAAAAAATATCAACTCACTTCGAAAAACCACCAACTTGCAAGGAAATTTTTATTCCATTAATAAATCACAAAATAATAACTGATATTTTTTTCTTCTTCTTTTCATTCTTGTTAGCAGATGCTGACAGCGGAGAATTCTTTTTTTTTTTTATCCCTGTAAGGTGTGAGCCAAAGAAAATTATTATTTCTGCGCAGAAGCAAAACAGAACGTCGCGAAATTAGATTTTGATGAAGGTAAGACCGTCTTCAGAAGAAAAAAAAAAAAGAAGAAGAAAGTAGGGGGTGGGAGAAAAAAGACCGAATCTGCTGATTCGGCTGGAAGAAGAAAAAAACGGCTGCAAAAGAAAGAACGTTTTTCTTAAGCCTACTTTAAATGACAAGACACGCTCTGATTGGTTCGTTGTTCCTAAAGGGTTAACGTACAAATTTTCCGGAATTTACTTTTTTTTCTTGCTGTCTGTTTGTAATGATGTTAGCTGAGAAAATTACAAGTCAGCTAAGCCATTGGTGATTGGGAAACAGTTTTCCGATTCGTTTCTTCCCAATGATCTGAAAATGGCGGTCTGCAGTTGATATCATTTCTTAAGGTATCCGACTTCGTTTAAAATTTTAGTTATCGACCACATTGGAATTTTTTTTAATTCTTATTATATCTGGTAGTACAAACTTTTCTCTTCCAAAACAGTTTATCTTTTCTAGGAAAAGGAAGGCCTCACCTACCCTCCAGGGTCACATATCCTTCAGCTAAAATTTGTCTTTAGCTTCAGTTTTAATTTTCATAAAAAATTTCTTCATCGTTAACATGATATCCCCAAAACTAATTGAGGTATTGACATAAAAATGTCAGAGTGTTTTTTAAATAATATGGGCAATGAAAGTAACCAAAAATTTTATTGTTGGTGAAATACTTTTTCATTTGTAGGAGATTTTAGAAACAATATGATGTGAATTGATGAAAAAAATGCACATATACGTATATTTTTGCCCATAACTTCTTTGCATCTCAGTAATTTTCTTAGTTTATTGTTCATTTCATTCATCATTATAATCTTATCTTGTGTGCAAAGAAAAATAGGATTGCTGTTAATCCTCATAATTTTAAAAATTATTATATCTAAATTTTATACACATTTTAATTATAAGGAGTCATATTCTACGAAATATTCCAGACACTTCAACTTCCAGATAAATAAAGGAAGGTTTCTATCTTCTGCTATCAAATTTGATCGACTTATGAAGTTTTGAATAGAAATGTTTGGAACATTCAACATTTTCATTTTTAGGCCAGTCAGTCTTGAGAAATCCTGGACGTTGATTGGGATATAACCTTTGGAATTGTTGATGAAATGCAAAAAAATTACCCATTTTTATTGAATATAGAATTTTATTTTGTTCCAATGACGTTGTCTCAACTGTTCATAAGAGGACAATACTGGAACGACAGCAGAGAGGCAACGAGTGCGCGCAATAGTTGGTTTCACTTGAACCGACCTTTAGATGCTAGATGGAATGAGCGATGACGTTTACCAAATAATTGGTAGACACTTGAGTACGAGGATGAGAAGTCAATAGATAAAAAAGTGCGAGTTCTTTTCTCTTGACGACACAGTAATGTCATTGATCACATTTTCTATGATGGGATGTACTTTCTTCGTGAAAGAGGAGTAAGCCGTTGAGGATTATTCTGTTAATGACCACAGCACCAGCGTTGCCATTCGCAGATTTCTAATAATATTCTGTTGGATTGTTGGCCTATCAAAAATTATTGTTTATCCTGTACCTTCTATCATTGTTCCCATTTTTTCTGCTTCGCTTCTATACTTCTAAACACAGAGCTTAAATAGCATCACATGACTGTAATCAAATTAAGGTATCCGACAACGTTAAAAACAAATTATCGATTGGCGATTTTTTAAAATTGTTATTTCTTCTTGCTCAGATTTTACTCTTTAAAAAGGTTTATATTTTATAGGAAAAGGAAGGCCTGGATGATATTCCAGGGAAATTTTGATCGAAACATATTTTTCTGCTAAAATTTATCTTCAATTTTCTCAAAACATTAATTGTCATAATAATTCTCCACCATTAAACTTTAATTGAGGTAGGTATTTGCATAAACATTTCAGAATGGGTTTTAAATAATATGGGCAATGAAATGAGCCAAAAATTTTATTCTTGATGAAATACTTTTTCATTTAAAGGGATTTTTAGATTAATTAAGTTGAGAATTGATGGAAGAAAGGCATATATACGTATATTTTTACACACAACTTCCTTGCGTCTCAAAATGTTTCTCAGATTTTGGTTCCTTTCATTCATTATTATATTCTATAACTTGTGTACAAGGAAAAATAAGATTGCTGCTTTACCATTTTGTGTAGAATGTTAAAAATTTTGGTTAAATTTCATTAAAATTTACTACACATTTTCCTATTTCTCAAAAAATATTATATTTACAAACAATATTTTTGCGTTTGCAATATTTTGCATTATAATTGAGAATACATATAGTAACCAGGCTTTAAATAATTTCAAAAAAATTTCTTTCGAATCTTAGTCGGATACCTTAATGTATTTATTTTTAAAAAATCCACAACACAATTATAATCTGCAAAAACCTTTTTAATTCATTTCTTAAGTACATTTTGCTGTGCAAAAATCTTTGGATCCAATAACATTTTCTAGGTCACTCCTTTTCATTAACCCATGTATGACCAAGGTTAAAAAATTGGAATTTTTGCATGTAATTTCTATATGTTAGATGAAATAACTTTTATGAGAGAGTTGTTCCAAAAATGGAACAGTAGGCATAAATGGGTTAAACCAGGAAAAGGAAACCCCTGACTTTGTGTCAGTTAATTTATCCAACCCCTGACTTTTCGCAGGCGCCTCATCATTTGAATCAGTAGAGGGCATCTCAATTAACAGATGCTCCAAGAAGGAGAAATTCTTCTCTCCACCGCATCCCTTCCGATACATCCATCATCTTCCCGTTCCCATGGCAACCGAGATGCGGATCTCCCGCTCCGATATTTATATTTCGAAATGGAAGTGGGGCGATGTGTGTTTCGCAAAGAAATGGAGCGCGAGTAAACGAAACTTTAGCACTTCTCCACCCTTCAGGTGGCCCTTTTTGCTTCTTTTCCTTATACATATAAGTTTCTCGGCTTTTCTTAAAGGGGTTTTCTAAATCCTAAACGCTCCCCGGGAATATTTTTTTAGATGATTTCAATTTTTCATGAGCGATTTCGAAAGTGTTTGTGAAGCAATGGAGGCATAAGAATGGAAAATGTAGTTTTCTCTTTTCTGAGCTAACGTGCTTGCAACACATTCCATGCATTCAAATGAAGCATTGTTTCACCATTTAATTACAGTAGCATCTTTTTTTCTTGTTTTGTGGAATCTTTGCTATGTGGTGGATTCTAGTTTCAGTCTTAATTTGGATAATGCAGATGACGCTATTAAAAAAACAAGAAACGCAAAAGAATCGGATTAAATCGCAATGCCCTATAGTCAGTGGGCTTGTCAATGACAAGTTTAGTTTTATATTAACACATTAAAGGCGTGGGATCTTGATGAAAGTATGCTAGGTAACGTGGATCAAATCGTAGTACTTCGACTCCCGCCTGTAATGTGTTAATGTCCCGTTGTAAAGCAACACTAAAGCTATTTTGGGACGGATCTCGTCATTTTGAACCACGGTTAGATGACGAGGACGACACCAAAGCTGACACCCCCCTTTCCACACCAGCGGGAGGACGTTTGGCCCCAGCGGAATTAACGTGCAAGAGACTTCTCACACGACTGTTCTTCGGTAGAATCGAGTCTCGAACCTGAAACCCTCTGGTTCCGAAGCAAAGACCTTATCACCAAGCCACCGCGGCTCCTTAATGCTATTACGAGTTTGTATTAGTGTTGATTCCCATGATCTTGGAATCCCAGGTTCGAGTGCCGGTTTGGACATGGTTGTTCTTCTGTGTCTTATCTGTGAATTATATTAATGTGCTCCCCCAGTAAAAAGGGGCTGTGAAGCGAATGTGTGTGTCATCTCCATTTGAGCTGGAAGTCAGGCTTCTTCCATCAGGTACTCAGGGGTCTTTACAATCAGAAGCTACTATATACCATTTCCTTGGAAACACGAGCACATCATCATTAGTGTTAATAGAGCTAAGCTGCTTAATAAGTCTCCTAATACGAAAGACAGTTTCAAGATATACTATTGGCTGATGAATGGATGCCTTATCAATGTTTTCCCAAGCTTTGATTGCAAAAAGGAAGGATCTTAAATGTATGAAATTCCTGGCGATAGCTTCACCTAGACTCATTTTTCCCTATTTTGTGCTAGAAACTTCTTTTCCTTTTCATAGAAATTATAATAGTCCGAGAACATATATTCCGTCAGTAGATGAATCGGGGGAATTCAGCTAAGCTCAGATGAGTAGTGGAGCGAGTTCTATCTCAACTCTTTGTGCTATTTCAGTAGTTTCTTGCGACACTTGCTTTGCTATTTGGTACAAACTTTGTTCTTATACATGCTCCGGTTGTATTTTATTATCTGAATATAGGTTTTTTCATAAAGAATATAAAGCAGTTATTATTTTAGAGCATATCAGAGTTTTCTCCGTACATCAAAGAATGAGTTTAGGATATTTTCCATAGCAGTATGCCAATAAATAGGTGTAGTTAAATGCATTCAAATATCCATGCCTAAGAAATCATGCTAGGAAATTCTAACTCGGGCAAATGATTTGATGGTTGAAATAAACGATTGCAATCTGATACACCTCAGACTACTTAGAATATAGAAATAATTTGAAAGAAATGCAACTGTAACGCTCTGCTCTCCTTTTTTTCTCAGATGTTTTCTTGAAATTCCCCTGAAAGTCATTTACATAGAGTGGGGTGTTTGTCAGCGAGTTAACTTAAATAAAAGAATACACCAGAGAAAATTTGTAGCGAACATTTAATCTATATAAATAAAAATGAATGTCAATCTGCATGTCTGGTATGCGCTGCCGTACCTCTCATGAAATTGCGATAAAACTTTTGACTACATATTACTTGCACTTGCGGGAGGGTTATAGGCATAATACAATTATGTAAAGTATAAAAATATATTTTTGGATATATTTACCGCATCTATTAACCTTGGATTAACCTTCAATTAATTCGCCAAGGAGACAACAGTTTTTTCATATCACCAGTTGTACGCTGGATGCTACGAGTCGGGCAGTCAAGAAATTAATTTGTTTCTGCTGAAGACGGAAAAACAAAAAGAAAAAATATTACCTACTCTAAAGCTTTTTAATAAAAAAATAATAAAAGAACAGATTAAAAATTAGTTACATTTCTCTTTTAAATATCACTCTAGTTATTACACTGTTGTAAATTTCAGTTTTATTTTAATTCTGTGTTGTAACTTTACCTACTGTGTACCTTTCTCTTAATATATTCGCTGACAAAGAACCTCTGTAAATCTTTTATTTAAAGTTTATATCCTATATTCTATCGCAAAAATGTATTGCAGTGAATCATCCAATGGAATTTTTAAACTTGTTACCGTCTTTTCTAAGTGCAATTATATCGTTTAAAGTATACCTGAAATGTCTGTTTCCTGTGATTTTACATAAGCAGTTAAAACACGTTATTCGGCTAAAACTAAACAACGAGAAAACTATCCACATTTTTATTTAACCTGAAACATCGCTTTCCCGTCATTTTATATAAGCAATTAAAACACGTTATTCAGCTAAAACTAAACACAGAGAAAACTATCCACATTTTTATTTATCGTTTACATTATCAGATAAAACTTCTGGGTAGCCATGCTTCGTAGACCACGAAAGTATTATCTACACGGCATTAACAGAAATTACAATTCCTTTTATTGCTTTTACTTTGTTATTATTATCGTGTTAAGATCTGAAAAAACTAGCTTAACTATCTTATGTGCACACAAAAACTCAAACACACACACACGGAAGTTAAAAAAAGTTCTAATCTATTTTGAAAATAATCCATTATTTCAATTTTTTTTTACCATCATTTAAAACTTGAGTGTTTTGTAAATTTTGTGGCTTTCTATGCAGTTAGCTTTAGATCTCTTAGGCTTTCATGTGTGAAGTTGTTTAATTTGCTATTTGTAAGTAAAAAAATTATATCAAGCCTCATTTATCTCGACTTTTAAAGGTAGGTGGGAGGGTAATACAAAACAAAAAATGAATATTTAGTCAACCAAAAAAAAATCTGCTTTTTTATTTCAGAGAAAATTATACAAGATCAAGCAAAATATTTTGAAATTAAAGCCAGATAAGAGATTAGGTCTGTACTTAATAATAAAAAATATTTTCAAACCTGATTTCTTGATTCAAACAGTCGTTCAGAACGACATCCTGCACTAAATCTTCGTAGAACATGCGATGGACAACTTACTTTAACCGTATAATGTAAAGGAGGAAATTTATTTACTGAAATTTGAAGTTTTATAAAATCAGTAGTAATTTAAATATGTAATGATAATTTTGATATGTTATTCATAGTAATGTTAATACATTATGAAGAATTTAATATATTATTTTGCTTATAGTTACATAAAATAGCAAAAAAAATCAATATCATTTTTTCAATATTTCTGCATTACTTAATCTATACTTTTAATAAAGCTCAATGTGTGTGTGTGTGTTGGCGCTCTACAGGTCAGACCGTTGCACCTACAGCTACCAAATTTGGTACATGTATACCTTGGAGCTTGGGAATGTGCACCTCGGAGCCCCTTTTTTCGAATTTTTAATTAGAATTTGAATTAATTAAAATTTAAGCAAAATTTCGACGATTTTCCGCTATAACTTCCGAAAATATTATCGCACAAACATGATTTTTACATCAGATTAAAGATTTAAAAAAATTAGCTTTCTAATGGTATCAGTGTTTTAATGTCTAACTTAAGCGTCTATTTTTAACGAATTTTTAAAGAAATAATTTAACCATGTTTTACAACAATATATTTCGGACAAAACAATAAAATTTAATCCGCACGAGCACGTCAAGAGGGAAAAATTAGGTTTTATCAGCATGTTACCATCCTATTGACGGAAGTTCAAACTAAACAAAAAAAACTATCATTACAAATTAAATCTAAAGAAATGAAACTTTTAGCACGTGACTGGATAAAATAAAAGAAATATAATATGTGACATTTTCTAAAATAAATAATGAACGAGCAAAGGGAAAAAATAGCTTTTATTAAACTGTTGAAATCATACTGACAGAAGTTCAAATTAAAAAATAAATTAACTATGACTGCAAATTAAATCGAAAAAAAAAATGTTACATTCACCACGTGATTGGATGAAATTAAATAAATATTAAATGTTATGTTTTCTAAAAAGGAAATACAATACAAAGGTTTCTATGATCGTTTGCAACATCTATATCATTAATTTAGTAAATCAGTGTTACGTGACTTTCGAAGTTTAAATATATCTGGCAGAGAAATTATAAAGAGAGCAAGGCACACAAGTATTTAATTGAAAATCTTAGACCCCATTACTCTTGGCGAACCATCTGGTCGCCAAAGGC
>JAPMOQ010046930.1:0-19608 GCA_026543055.1 Argiope trifasciata
CCACCAGCTTGAACAGTGCCTTGCTGACAGTTTGGGTCCATGGCTTCATGGGGTCTGGGCCACACTCGAACTCTACCATCAGCTCGTAACAACTGAAATCGTGACTCATCTGACCACGCCACGGTTTTCCACTGGTCCTGGGACCAGTCGATATGCTCACGAGCCCAGGAGAGTCGCTGCAGGCGATATCGTCCTGTCAGTAAAGGCACTCGAGTCGGTCTTCTGCTGTCATAGCCCAAGGAAAACAAATTTCGCCACACAGTCCTATCGGACACGTCCCTCGTACGTCCCACATTGATTCCTGCAGTTATTTGATGAAGTGTTGCGTGTCTATTAACATTGACTATTCTACACAGACGTCAGCGGTCTCGGTCTTTAAGTGCAGGTGGTCGCCCACTGCGCTGTCCATGATGGGATGTGATGCCTGAAATTTCATACTCTCGGCACACTCTTGATACTGTGGATCTCGGAATGTTGAATTCACTAACGATATCCGCAATGGAATGACCCATGCGTCTAGCTCCAACTAACATTCCACTTTCAAAGTCTGTTAATTCTCGTCGTGCCGCCATAAATCACGAAAAACCTGTTCACATGAATAACTTGAACAGAAATGAAAGCTCTGGAAAACGAACTGCGCATTTATACTTTTTCGCTGCGATACTACTGCCATCTGTATATTTTCATATTGCTATCCATGACTTTTGTCACTTCAGTCTATATATTTAATATTGAATCTATAAAAACTAAAATAAATTTGCCAATTTAAATTGTTGTTGATACTGAAGTAAGATGCATACGTACAGTATCATAAATACTGAAATACGTTATAGAACTTCATGATTAAAATTAATTTATTTCGTCTTTAACAGAATGAAATGAACTAAAGCAAATACTAATAAAATAAAGATGTACTTAAATAAAATAACTATGTTTCTTTTTTAAAAGTTATATTTTACAAAATATAAGCCATAATTGATAACATTTAACTTTGAAATCAAGATTTAATGACTGTTTTCAAAATTAAGTATTTCAACTTTTTTTAATCTCGTCATTTTTTCCTTTTTCAGCAACTATGTTTGGCACGAAATTCGACGCTTTAAAAAGTGGATGTTCGCGGTATAAAACGGCCATTGAAAGGTATGAGAAATCCAACAGTAATTTTTATACAATTTTACATAGTTCTAAATATCTTGCTTATGTTTGTTGAATAATTATTGCAAAAACAATTAAACATATAATAATTTTGGAAGTGAATTTTACAAGCATAGAATCTTTTTAATTTCGAAAGTAATTGGATTATTAAGTGTTTACATTCAGCTTCTTTTGATAAAATCAATAGAATTCTGAATAGTTCTGGCGTGTCAATTTTTATTTGAGTACTAGCAGGCACCCGGCGCATTGCTACCGCAAAAGAAAAAAATCTTGAAAATATCGTTTGGAATTTGAAATAATTGTCTTGTTTAGTAAAGAATGATCGGAAGAATGATATTTATTTTCTCGTCGACAGTGAATACATTCATTGAAATTGAAAGATATATAAAAGAGAAGCATAAATAGTATTTATTCTATTTTTATTATTCTATTCTACAAACAAGTATTCATTTTTATGTATTATATTTGTGTATTCTTTTAGAATTGCTATGCTTTGGGTTCGTTCAGAATTGTAATGAAAGAAACTATTTATTGTATCTCGTGATCCGTTTAGTATTCGTTCAGAATTCCCAAATTTAATTTTAGATAATGTGATCAAAATATTTTTTTTAAATTGATTAAACATAGAAAATATACTATGAAATCATTAATATAGTTGAAAAAATATTCTTTCGAAAACTAACATGGAATAAAATTATTTGTTCTATAATAATTTCGGAAGTGACTCCAAAAAACGCTAAAATTTATTAAATGTTTCGTTAAAATTTCTAACTTATAGAATTGGCTCCCCTTTAATTTTCTCTTACATTCTCTAATAAAACCTCAAAGAAAGACTTGCATTGCATTTGCGTACAATAGCACCGAAATATTAGAGTCTGGCTTGAATTTAGCATCTTTATTGAATCTGTTGTATCTCCTTAACGTGCTATTTTGGGATTAATCCATGATTAATAGATATGAAAATATTTTCTATACTTTACATAATTTCATTGTGCCTTTAATCATTCCGTAACGGCAAGTAATAAATAGTCTTAGATCAGAATCAATGCAAAATTTCATACACACAAGATAAAAAGTCGAATGAATTTTAAAAATTCAAAATTGGGATTATCAAAACAACCCGTGCAGGATTATAAATCTGTATTGGACTATGAAAAATTATTTAATGCATTTATTCCAAATTACTTTATATGTGATATATTAATTTTCAATCTTAATTATTATTTATTCAAAGTTTTAAATCAAATCTTTTAAAGACAGTGATATAGTAATTTAATTTTTTATGCAAAAGATAATGAATATGTTTTCCATACTTTTTTAAAGGGTAGAAGATATTCTTCTTTCAAGATTATATAAGCCTTGGCTCTGGCCTTCATTTATCTATACTTATAATAAAGCTCAATGTGTGTGTGCGTGTGTGTGTGTGTGTGTGTTGGCGCTCTACAGGCCAGACCGTTGGACCTACAGCTACCAAATTTGGTACATGTATACCTTGGAGGTCCGGAAAGTGCACCACGGAGCCCTTTTTTCGAATTTTTAATTAGAATTTGAATTAATTAAAATTTAAGCGAAATTTCGACGTTTTTCCGCTATAACTTCCGAAAATATGATCGCATAAACATGATTTTTACATCAATTTAAAGATTAAAAAATTAGCCTTCTAATGGTATCAGTGTTTTAATGTAAAACTCAAGCTTCTATTTTTAACGAATTTTTAAAGAAATATTTTAACCATGTTTTTTTAGCACGTGACTGGATAAAATAAAAGAAAACAATGACGGAAGTTCAAATAATAATAAAAAAAAAAACTCATCGTAAATCAAGTCTAAAGAAATGCAACTTTTAGCACGTGACTGGATAAAATAAAAGAAATATAAAATGTGATATTTTCTTTAAAAAATAAATGCAAAGCAAAGGTTTCTACAATCGTTTGCAATATCTATATCATTAACTCAATAAATCTTCTTTATTTACGGTAAACCTGATTGAATTTAGACAGGATATGCATTGAAATCCCGACTTAATGGCATATTTATGTAATCGTTTGCAATATCTGTATCATTAATTTAATACTTTTTTCCCTTTCTCGCTTTCTTTAAAAAAAAATATTTAATATTTTGGCAATATCATCGAAAATTTGTTTTTTTAATATTTTGAAAGCATAACCGATGGTTAAAACTGGCTGATTTATAAAATTAAAGAATATTATTAGGAAAAGGTGTACTTTTAAAACTTACCGTCCATCATCTTAAAGAAAATATTAATTTCAGGTCAATCAATGCCCGGAATTACTTCAAGGCTAATGAATATGTGATTTAATTGAAAATTTTAGAACGCTTTACTCATGGCTAACCAGCTGGTCGCCAAAGGCGGCTAGTATTTAATAATACGAAACATGGAAAAGAAATGAAGAAGCACTTGAATATTCTAGAAGAAATTACGAAAAAGGTAGGAAAATTATTTTAATATTCTTTTCGGTTAAAATATTTTTTGGTGATGTTCTGTCAATCAACCAATCCTACTCAGTCGGAATTGGTGACAGTCCTAGTTCGGTCAACACTTTTTCAACTGCACTAAATACTTATTTATGCAATGCTGTGTTATGATTAAATGTTTTATATGTCGTTAAATCAGTACATTTCCAAATTCTCTCAGTCAAGCATATTGTAACAAATGCCAGGTTTTCATAATTGTTTGAAACATTGATTAGCAGAAAAGTATTGGATAGCTGATTAAGTTCTCACTGTTTCTAACAGATGGCGCTACTGTCACTGATTGCGTTAGTTAATGCTAGTAACACATCCATTTACAAGTACTACAAGCAAGCTTGAAATTCAGAGTATCTAATATCGCGGAAGTGAGAGCAGCTTTATTTTTTATTGCGCTAAATATGTCAAATTTCGAACCAAAAAAGGAGTATTGGATGGACATTTTACTGCACTATTTTATTTTAAAAAAATCAGCAGTTTAAGATCACAGAATTCTTGTTGAGACTTGTTCTGTCAGAAACATTTTGTAGAGTTGGTTCAGACGCTTTAAAAGCAGAGCTGGCCTTCCCTATGAAGGGGCCCGTGTTCAAGAAACGTTGGGGCCCTAAAACTTTTTTGCAAACTAAAAAAATAAATTCTAGCATTTATTATTATTACATATTTATTTAATACTATTTTTTGATATTGCGTATTTATTTAATACTTATTAATAATTTATTTAAGTTACTGCGAAAAACTATAATTTTTTTAAAAAATTTTAGTTAAAATTTCACACTTATAGGATTGGTTCCTCTAAATATTTCCGGTACACTCTCTAATAAAACTATTGCCTCAGGGAATGACTTACATAGCATTCACGTACAATAATTACGAAATATTAACACCTGGCTTGAATTTATTATCATTACTGAATCTGTTGTTTCTCCTTGGCGAGTTATTTTGACAATAACCCATTTTTAATTGGGGCGGTAAATAGATCCGTAAATATTTTTATACATAGATAATTTAACTATGCCTATAATTAAATTATTATGCCTCCCGTAACTGCAAAATAATAATTATATATATATCTCTTATTTCAATCAGCTGTTATTTGGAAAATATCGCATTTAATACTTATTCCATAACATTACGCTATGATTTCAACACGTGCTGAACATCACACTTTCCTTGGTTAACTTGCAATAAGAGTTAACTTAATTATTCCATTTGTGTTTTGTCAAATTAACTTCAAAGCACTTGTTCGCTCTTAACGTGCTCTTGCAGGCTAAATTCTACTTTCATTTTGTGAGAAATTAATTATTGGAAAATACAGTTACATTATTTTTTTTATTCATTAAAAGTAAAATCTTAATTTATAGGTTAAAACATTGTTATCAATGAAAACAGACATTTTTAAAAGAATTTAAAAAACAATTTTGTGCTGTAATATTTTGGGGAATTATCACAGAAAAATTCCAAACGTTAGCTTAATTTTTAAATAATTAAAGTTAAATAAAATTCTGTCAAATTATACTTGTTCCTCCTCCCTACTAAATATGTAAATCGGTTTCTCTAGATCAATGGTGGGGAAACTTCTTTTAAGACGGGCCATTTGTAATAACTAGACAATCGTAGCGGGCCAAAGAATAATGCTAATCTTTAAAAAATGTATGTGTTCTACAAACATATACATATATTATAACATACACTTATTATTTTAATAGTAAAAAAGCAAAAGGTAAGAAAATTATAAGCACAAAATATAAAATGAATTTAGTGTAGTTCTTGATGTGAGTATTATCACTTTATTTTCTGGTGTCATTACTGGTTGATGGTGCATAAGAAAAATGAAATTGAGACTGTTTTATCAAATTTTCATCATAGTCCGGTTCCATTTGCGAAGCAGAAATTCTTAAAACTGATGAAAGGTGCTCATCTGTAATTCTGTTTCTTAAAGAAGTTTTCCTAAGCTTCATTGTTGAAAAGATTTGGCCGCATATATAAGATGAGCCGAACATTGTCATTATCTTCATTGCATGAGTAATTAGATTTGGAAAATTATCTGGACTTAAATTTTTATAAAATTCTAGTAATGGTACTGTATGAAAAGTTTGTTTCAGGAGAGTATTACAGTTCAGTTCTATTAACTCAAGTTGAAATTTTGCATCAACTTCTTCGTAATTAACATTGAATGGGGTCGCAAAAATACTAAACTCTGGCTCCATTTTTCTAAAGTCCTGAAATCTCCTTTCAAATTCTGAAGATAGTTTTCTCAAATTAATTTCGTATTTTTTTATCTTATTGTTTGATATAGTGAATTTTAAAGATTTTATTCTTGGAAAATGAGTAAAATCAGATTTAGAGATCTGATTAGCAAATAATATGTATTTATACTTACCTGCAAGGATTGTTCGGGAATTGGAGTTTTGCGGTTCTTTCGGAAAAACAGAACAATGAATCGAAAATGCGAGAGTGTCTGGAAGTTTCGAGCGAAGAGGAGTGAGCTATTTGGGTCGGATGGATTTGTCCAGAATACTATTTTGTTTATACTAATACATTCTCAAGACGGCACTCTTAAACGGGCCGGATTAAACCTTTCCGCGTGCCGGACTTGGCCCGCTGGCCGTAGTTTCCCCATCACTGCTCTAGATCATATGATCTGGCGTGTAGTATCTTAACACACACGCGCTGGCACTTATTGATATACGCAAATACATATTGATTTTATTATCAGCCTTGGATTGATTGGCCTAAAATTCATATATTCTTTAAGATGGTCGACAGAAAGATCTAAAGTTTTCAAAATAATATTTTTTTTCTTATAAATTAGTCGTTTTAATGATTGATTTAGAAGATTGGTTGATGTAGCAACTTTTATTTAAAATATTAATAAAAATGTTTTGAAAACGTGGTTCACAGAGAAAAGTATGAAGAAAACTAAAACTCATTATTCATCAATGCATTGTTTGGCTGAAGCTACGTAAAATGTAATTATTTACTTGATTTAGACCAAGCTAACTGTACTAAACAATATGTATACCCATTATATTTTACAAATTAGCCATTGGATCGGAATTTAAATGCATATCCTGTATAAATTCAATCAGGTTTACCGTAAGTAAAGAAGATTTATTGAATTAATGATTTAGATATTGAAAAGGATTATAGAAGCCTTTGCTTTGCACTTATGTTTTTAGAAACTATCACATTTAATAATTACTTTATTTCATCCAATCACGTGCTGACAGTTAAATTTTTTAAAGATTTAATTTGCAATAATAGTTTTTTTTAAATGTGAACTTCCGTCAATATGATTACAACACGCTAATAAAACCTTTTTCCCCTTGACGTGCTCGAGCAGAATATATTTTATTGTTTTGTCCGAATATATTGTTGAAAAATATGGTTAAAATATTTTCTTAAATATTCGTTAAAAATAGAGGCTTTTGTTATATGTTAAAACTCTGACACTATTAGAAAGCTAATTTCCTTTATCTTTAATTTGATGTAAAAATCATGTTTGTGCCATACTATTTTCGGGAGTTATAGTGGGAAAATGTCGAAATTTCGCTTAATTTTGAATTAATTCAAATTCTAATTTAAAATCTGAACAAAAGGCTAAGAGGTGCACATTACCGACCTTCAAGGTATACATGTACCAAATTTGGTCTGTAGGCCAAAGGGTCTGGCCTGTGGAACGTCAACACACCCACACCCACACACTCACATTGTACTTTATTATAAGTATAGATAATATGGTTATTTGAGGAACTTGCAATACTTCAATGAAACAATGAATCAACTCTTTGCAAACCGTAATATACATGAAAATTTTTCTTAGGAGGCGACAATTTTTTATGAACAAACTTTAACTTACAATTGAATTCATTATACAAAAACACAAAATAAAACTTACTTTGCTTTACGATAAATATTTATCTTTCAGCAGAAATACTTAAAACTTTGTATTTCTTTTTGGATAAGCTTAAGTTACTAATTCTTTGATTGATTGGCATAAAATAATTATGATAATCTATCCAAGAATTCATAACTTGTGTTTCATAAGAGTAATTCTTTCTGATAATTTTTCCGCAGATAATCCGAGATAAAAAAGAGGCGCATTTGAAAGGAGAGCTCAAACCTCATAGAGGGAAATACAAGGCACTGCTGGACCTTCTTCTGGAGAAGCATTTCGAGACGCAGGAGTTGAGCGAAGAAGTGAACACATTCGTCTTAGCGGTAAACTTCTGCCTATAATAGAGAAGAATGCGCGTGCCTGTGTGTGTTGCTGGCCAGACCGTTTGACCTAAAACGACCAAGTTTAGTAGTTGTAAAAAACCAAGTTTGGTTTATGTAAATACTTTGAAAAGTGTAAATGTACTCTTTATAGCTTTTTTTTCTAAATTTTTTATGAATTAATAATTTTAAAATTTTAATTATGATTTTTTTTAAATTGAAACTTAAACTAAATTTTGATAATTTCAGAAACTATCACAGTGCGAAATTAATTTTTGCATCATGATAAAATTTAAAATTATTATTATTTCCTTTTTAATTCAATGCTAATTATTTTCGTACAATTTTATTTTTAATTTTAGATGACTTATGTAAAAATATTTTCTATGACGACTTTTACTGTTGAACTTGAATTCAAAAAAATTTAATTTACAGAGCTAAAATTTAATCTTGGCTTTCTTTCTTCGTTGATGAAGTAGGGAAGAAATGAGATTCGGGGATTTTTCACGAGAGTGAATGGCAACATGTGTGAAAAGCGTTAAATATAGCAACTCGTTTCCCTCTGAGAAAAAAATAATAATTTGACAAATGGATTTCAATTTTGTTAGTTCAACGCAATGGAATATTTAAAAACATAATAAATAAACTGATAGTTAAGGAAACACTTTTGCAATAGAACTAAGTAAGAATTTTGAAACCGTATGTAAAGAGAAGTCTTTGGAAACACAGTAATCGTAAGCACTTACTTCGCAACACACAGTAATTGGTTTTAAAATAAATTACAATACATCAAAATGCAAAAACAATAAATTGCTTATTTTGATTTGTAACTAAAAATTGACGGTGATTAGAATTTGATTATACTATGTTTAAGAAAAAAGTGATAAAAATTTACACAAAAAGACAAACGTAACTTTATAATTTTTTTTTATTAAAAGGAGTGTAATTTTCTTCCCTCTCCATAATTTCTTTTATCTCTTTTTAACAAATTATATTAATTAATTTACTTCTTAATATTTTTAATAAATAAATAAAAAGAAAAAATGGGAATAAAGTTCTGAGAGAATCATCACCGATCGATATTTCAAAGTGGCATTCACCAGAGCTCTATTGAATTTTCTTTATATCTATAACCATTAACTATATCTCTCTCTCCACACACACACGCAACACACACACACACAATTAATTAATGAATTAATGTAATTAACTTAATGTATTAAATGTTTGAAGATCCGGTTTAGATTATGATTACTTTATATAATTTTGGGAAAATTTTAAGTACTTCTAAGTGCATATCTCTATGCCAACTTAACCTATGAGTGGATTTAATTTACATAGTAAAATACAAGCGTTAATAAACATATCGATAATATAACGGAGAACTTGGAAATATTAAAATGAAATCCTTAAAAACACATTAAAATATTAATTTTTTAAAAAACTTTAATTTTTTTAAAAATAAAACTTAATTTTGTTTTATTTTCATAGTTTTGCATTCAAATGCCTATAAATAACTTGATGACTCATATTAACGTTTTGAAATGGGTGGGATCGAGACTTGTACCCTGTTGTTTCAAAATCCCATTCTATTTTTTGATCTTGCTCAAATTTTATCTGGCCTTGAGAATGTTAGACCTTCCTGTCGTTCCTTTGGATAATTAGGTGCCAGACTAGGCATAACGTCCTTATCCTGGGGAAACGATTCATAATTCCAAGGTTCATCCCAAAATAGCCTTCGAGTTGTTGCTGAATAGGGCATTGATATGACTAAACTGAAATTTAAATATAATCGTAAATATTATTTTAAATAAAAAAAAATTTAAGCGATAGTTGATCATTTCCCATTTGCGTGCCATAAGGGCCACGGAACCGTTGCGACGAGCGCCAGTTGGGCTCTGTACCTCTTCGGACTTCACTCAGAGGTGCAGGCCAAGATGCACCAAGAGCTGGACGAAGTGATCGGAGAAGATGCGGAGAGACCCGTCACAGAGAGGGATCTGAGGAACCTGCAGTATCTCGACTGTGTGATAAAAGTAAGAAACTGGTCACATATCATTCACAAACTAATTAGCATATTTACAATAATACAAAATACGATTTGGATTTTCCATCAGTATTCGTTCGATCACAAATTTGGTTATGGAAAGTAAAACGATTTGACTGAGGGTTTCTAGTACCCTTTATACTTTCGCCGTAATTCTCAAATACAGATTGAGCTGAAAGAGATGGAAAGTCATGTGGAAAATGTGTTTAGGGAGTAAATTTATTCATTAAATATGAAAATTAATTTTTGTTTTTAGGATTATTATGCTTTCTTCGTATATTAGAGCAACAATAACATCAACTCTTTCATTACTATAGATGAAATCTAATTCTCTTTCGGTAGAGATCTCTGTTGGAGAACAATGTCTATCACAGGAAAAAAGAATCCCCCCCCCCTCATTTTTATTTTGAAATCAATCATCCTACGTAAAATCTAAAAGTAGTAATGAATACTAAAAAAGGCTTTACCTAAAATTTTCGCTGGGGGTTGTATATATAATTAAAATTATACCAAACTTTGAAATTCCATAAGGCGACACCTTTTTTGATGGCATTAATAGACTTCCTATGGAAAAAAGATCGAATACAACTTTTGGTCAATATATCATGAGTACGTCAGGAGAATTTTGAAATTTTCTTTTGAGGGGTCGTTTTCATAATTAAATATGTAATTTTAATATGTAATTTTCATAACTAAAGATTTCAATATTCACTGTAAATCGGGTACAGCATTATTTTTTTGATCGGGGATAGCATTATTTAAAAATAGAATAGCCAGTTTCTTCAAACAGTTAGATGTGTCTGTAATCGAATCACATGTTTCCAAAATTTCGTTACTGTCATTTTTTTATTATATTGCTTATCAGCCGCCTTTGGCGACCAGCTGGTTCACCAAGAGTAATGATTTCTAAAATTTCCAATTAAATCACATATTCATTAGCCTTGAATTAATTCCGGGCATTGATTGGCCTGAAATTAATATTTTCTTTAAGGTGATGGACGGAAAGTTCTAAAAGAACACGTTTTCCTAAAAATATTCTTTAATTTTATAAATCATTCAGTTTTAATAATTGATTTAGGAGACTGATTGATGTAGCAACTTTTATTTAAAATATTTTGTAAAATATGGCTCACAGAGCAAAGTATGAAGAAATCTAAAACTCATTATTCATAAATGCATTGTTTGACTCAAGCTACATAAAATGTAATTATTTATTTCATTTAGATCAAATTAATAGTATTAAACAATATATATGCCTATTAATAATCTTTTACAAATTGACCATTGGACCGAAATTTGAAGGCATATCCTTATAAATTTAATCTTGTATAAATAAGGATAATTATTGAATAAATGATTTATATGTTGCAAACGATTATAGAAACCTCGGCTTTGCATTTATTTTTTAGAAAATATCACATTTTATATTTCTTTTATTTTATCCGGTCACGAGTTAAAAGTTGCATTTCTTTAGATTTATTTTGCGATGATAGTTATTTTTTTTATTTGAACTTCCGGCATTCTTTTATTTTATCCAGTCACGTGCTAAAAAACATGGTTAAAATATTTCTTTAAAAATTCGTTAAAAAAGAAGCTTAAGTTATAAATTAAAAAAACTGATACCTTTAGAAAGTTCATTTTTTTAATCTTAAAATTAATGTAAAAATCATGTTTGTGTGATAATATTTTCGGAAGTTATAGTGGAAAAACGTCGAAATTTCGCTTAAATTTTAATTAATTGAAATTTTAATTAAAAATTCGAAAAAAGGGCTCCGAGTTGCGCTCTCCCGACCTCCAAGGTATACATGTACCCAACAAACACACACACACACATTGAGCTTTATTATAAGTATAGATATAGATTAAACTTTCTGCTTCAGTCAATTCCAACTTCTTCCTTGTTTCAATAAATTTTTGAATCCATATTGAAGTAGAATGGAACTAGTTGCATTTCAAACTGAAATTTCCAACCAATCGAGTCGGAACAAGTTCAGTTCATCAAATGAAGTCACATGCAAAACGCTTCCATCAGTGGCGTGCCCAAAATATTATGTCATTTGCCATCAATATCACGCATGTCATTTATTCACCATCCTTGGTATATACTATTCCTATCATATGACGAAACGAATTCAGGCGACGATCGAACGACAGATTCAGTAAAAATGACACCAAAATAGCTAAAACTTCTAGTACAAAGCAAGTTTGACATTACGTTTCTATCAGTGGCGTGCCCAAAATATTGTGTCGTGTGCCATTGGTTCGCCATCCCTAGCATATACTATTCCTGTCATAAAACGATAAATTCAGGCAACGATCAAACGATAGATTCAGTAAAAATGCCACTAAAATAGCTGAAAATTCTAGTACAAAGCGTTAACAAAAAGGGCGAATAAAAGATTATTTATAAATTTACAAGATCTAGTTACGAATTTAAATAAAAGCATTTTTTTAGAAATGTAAGTTTATTGCAAACGTAGAAAATCAATAATCAAATCATCACTTAGATAAACTTCGTTAATCAGGTATAATTTTTATTATTTTTTATTTTGAGAGGCTGATAACAGCAGCTTTGATATTGTGAAAATTAAGCATTTAAAATATCTTTGATTTTCTTTTTTGCTACTAATATTTCAACTCGTAATTTTGTGTTATTATCAAAGATGTAGCTATGAAAACATGGCTAATTTTTCTATAATGAATAGGTTCCTGTTTAAAGTTTGAAATTAATATATTTTTTCAAATTTTATTTCACTTCCAACTAAAGTTTAGCTTCAGAAGAATACTATTCACAAATATTTTAAGATTTGTTCATTTTTATTTTCTTGTATACATAGTATAAAGAAAGTATAGTAATAAATTGACAAAAAAAAAATCGATCTCGAGTTTTTGACGAATTTCCGCAACTAGACCTCCCTGTGTTGGAAAATCGCAATCAGAGAAAAATTTCATATGTCTATTTATCGATAATTCAAAAACACTTTGAGCTTGGTGGTTGGGATTTGGTGTATGATAACCACCAAATTTGTAGACTTCTGTCAAAATTTGAGCAAAATTTGTTCTAAGAAAACTTTTCTATCCTGCTGTTTCCAATATAAGTTAACCTAATAACTACAAAAAGAAGAAAATTGGTGATAAAAGATTTCATTCACCGATTTGACATCTGTAATGTTGATACCTGTCAAAGTTTGAAACGAAACAACTACAGGTTGAATGGTTGTATATCTGTGCTTTCTGAATCGTGTGAACGCGATAATTCAAAAGGGCAATGGCATAAATATCAAATTAGGTAAGGGATTTTTTGACTAGAAGTGCAGGTTTGTCTTAAAGTTTTGCTTCAATCAATTGAGGAAAGAGTTTCTTAAACACAAATTTGATTTTCAGATACTATTAACCATACACCGACGATTAATCGCCAGTTAAATTCGTTAAGCATTACATTAAAGATTCAGTAATTTTTTTTAAAATTCACTTTCAAAAGTTAATATTTTGTGAGTATTGTATGACAATATCAGATGTTCTTTGAAATGACAAGTTTTAAAAAATTGCAATTCTTTTCTATAATGCAGTTGAATATAAGAATATATTATTACTTTTTAATTTGAAAATTACTTTCTTTTTGCTGAATTTTTTTCTCTATCATAGAATTTACTTATTAAATAATATGTGTAATTAAAAAAAATATTCTGTATTACGCAGTGGACTTCGATACCGAATTTCTATATTTTCAATATTAATACTTTTAATGACCTGTTTAGTTCCAACAGAAAAAAGGTTTGTATTAGTTGAATTTTAATTATTTCCATTACGAATGAACATTTCAAATTTTAATGGTACTTTAGTGGCAATTAGAAAAAACATTGTATAACATAGTAAAACATTTAATATTACAAAAATTTAGTACGAAGCGATATGATTGTCAAAACAATAATAATTAGTAAAAAAAACTTGAAGCAGAACTAAATTATAAAAAAATATTTAATTGAAGCTTTTAGTGACCATTAATCCTGATAAACCAACTAATTTTTAAAAAATGGATTATTAATAAATCATTTGTAGTTTCAAGGCGATACTAAGTGTATTCCGACAGTTAAAGACGATGACGAAAAATACTAATTTTTTTCTGCTTTGCCATAAAGAAGAAATATAATATCCGTCTAGCCTATTTTTGAAAGCTAAATGTTTCGTTCTTTCTTTTTTTAAAAGGAATCTCTCCGGTTATATCCAGCCGGACCCCTGTTTGCAAGAGAAGCTACTGAAGACACGAATATATGTAAGTATAAAACACATTGTATATATATATATATATAGTATAAGAAATATTTTCAGATCTATTTATCGCATCTATTAATCATGAATTAACCACCGACTAACTCGCCAAGGAGACACAGCAGATTCAGTAAAGAGGCTAAATTCAAGCTAAGCATTAATATTTTGGAGTCATTGTACGTAAATGTAATCTAAGTCTTTCTCTGAGGCAATAGTTTTATTAGAAAGTTTGGGAGAAAGTTTTAGGGAAATCAGTCCTATAGGTGTGATATTTTAACTAAATATTTAATAAAGTTTTATCGTTTTTTGCCTAACTTATAGTATATATTATGGTACAAATAATTTTACACTATCTTAATTTTCAAAAATTATCTTTTCAACTATACTAAACATTTTGCAGTAGAAATATATTTCTACGTTTAATCAGTTAAAAAAAACTATTTTAATCACATTTTCTAATATTAGACTTGATGATACTAAACGAATATGAAACAAATCACGAGATAAAATAAATAGTTTCTTTCATCACCATTCTGAAAGAACACCAAGTTTTACAATTCTAAAAAAATACAACAGATCTAATACATAAAAATGAATATTTGTTTGCAGAATAGAATAATAAAAATAGAATAAATACTGTTTATGTATCTCCTTTATATATCCTTTCATTTCAATTAATGCATTCACAGTCGATAAGAAAATTAATATCATTCTTAATGAAAAGAGTTATCCGTAGCTAGACACAAATAAGACACTTTATGTCAGGTTTTCTCTTCGGTCAATATTCTGATTGATATAAAATGGCATTTACATTCACCTTATAGATTATTTGAACACAAATAAAGGCCATTATGGAAATATATGCATTGTCTAAGTCTACATCTAAACATTGGAATTGTTTGCCCATAGATAATTGAACACATGAACGCGTTTATTATTGAATCCTCATTTCAAAGTATAAAAATTATTTATTCAATGAATCGGAAGTTGACCAAAATTCTGTGTTTTTTCCGTGGTGTCTCTATAAAACGATTCTTTAATCTGAGATATTTTTACATCGTCCCAAAATACAAACAATTACTTTATTTCAAAAATTTTGTACTATAATTTTACTAATTCCCTTTCTGTGAAATTTTTCTTACAATATTTATTTATTTATTTAATTATAGCAGACGTTTTTTAAATATAAATTAATGTAAAGAATTTCGTTTCTAGGTGATTTTAAGACTTTGAATTGTTCTACCAAATTTTTTTTTAATATTTCTTATTTTCTTACATGCCTTTTGACGATTTTCTGTTGGTTTTAAAATAGTAATTTGACAACAATTTCAATTAAATACAATTAAAGGGCAATTCAAAGAAAGTCCACCGCTCAAATTCAGGAGAAGGGTTAAAAAAGTAATATTTTCAAAATGAAAGGAAATATTTCTTTATTGTTAAAAAATAAGATAGAGTACAAAGAACTGTTGTTGCAATAAATAGAAATTTCTTTTCCAAAAAACGATTAGTAAATTGGACCAGTAACAATTACTAATCTGTTTTTTTTTTTTCATAATTTTTAATTAATGAAAAATTAAATATTTAATTAATCATCTAAAAATTTCTTCAGTTAAATTTCATTTTTAAAAATTATTGTTATACTTATATTTTCGAGCAAAATTTTCAATACCTTTATAACAAATATAAACAATATGCAAAGAAAAGCAGCGATTTAACACATAAAAGGCGCTGTATCTTGACGAAAGTATGCTAGGTAGCGCGGATCAAATCGTAGAACTAAGACTCCCGCCTTTAATGTGTTAATAATCGTCTGGTTCAGTTGATTTTCTTATCTGATTCTCTCAGTTGATTAATTCTCTTTCTAAACATCACAGACGATAAGGGATTTTGTATATTATAAAGTGCTTTACAAAACTAGTTTATTCCATTGAAAATTTTATAAATTTTCTGAAAAAAAAGGAGGGTTTTCGGAGCTTTATTCTTACAGTCATAAAATATAATTATTTGCAAAGATTTTTCATTAAAATTTTTTTAAATCAATTATCACCTATATATAAAAATAAGAGCAAAATTTTGAAAGGCATTACCCATATGTCTCGTCAAATTTCAAAAATGCATCAATAGCTTTCCACCGAGAATACAATTCGACTAATTTAGATTTATTTCATCCAAAATTATGGAAATTTTGAAGGAAAAGAAAGATAATTTTCTAAAAAAATTTTGACCCTCTAATATTAAAATAAAAATCTGGACTTTTCTTCATATTTTGAAGAATAATATAGTTATTGATCCAATTTTTTTATCATAGAAATATAACATTATATAGTATTCTCATTAAATATTATGCACACAGATTTTTCATTAAAAAGTAATTTTCAAAATGCAATATAATTTCTTTAAATTTAAATATAGAATTCCTTAAAATGCACAAAACACATAAATCTGGGCAAAATTTAATGGCCAAGATCATTTTATGTAGGTTACCAAGCTTTTAGCTTATCCCTATGAATAATTTTCCCGTTCTATTAAATTTTCCATATCTATATAAATAAAAATAATTGTTTGTCTGTGTATCTCTTATGCCTTCCTAAACCATTCATTCGATTGTAATGTAACTTGATCAGCTTAGTGTTTACACCTACGTGTTGGTTATAGAGATAAGTACAATGATCTAAAATAAAATAAAAAATTTCGAATCTCAATCCCATCTATTTATTAAGGATTAATCTCCAGATAATTTTCCGAGAAGACAATAGATTCGGTAAAAAGGCTAAATCCAAATTAAAGATTAATATTTTGTAGTTATAGAACGCAAATGTCATGCAAGTCATTCTCAGAGGTAACAGCTTTATTACAGATTATGCAAGAAAGTTTTGGGAAGACCAACCTTCAGTTTTTTAAATTTTTATTAAATGTTGGCGTTTTACTTAGAAACTATTAAAAATATTATAGTACAAATAATTATGCACCATCTTAATTTTCCAAAATTATCTTTTCAACTATATTAGAAAACTATATTTCAACTAAATTTAGAAAATACTTTAATCCCTTTTTCTAAACTTAAATTTGAGAATTCTGAACGAATATTAAACGAATCCCGAGATACACTAAATAGTTTCTTTCATTAATATTCTGAAAGAACATCAAGTTTTACAATTATTAAAGAATACACAAATATAATATATGAGAAGGATATTATTTTATATTTTATGTATTGTTGTATCTTTTATCCTGTTTCCATCATCAAATTATTGATTAATTGAACTTAATATTATTTTTTTTCGGGGCAGTACCGCGCCGGGTACTAGGCCGTCACGTATAAAATACAATAATAAATTTAGGAACGTGTCCAAAAATGTCTAACTGACAGTTTTTTATTAGGCAATAGCTGGTATCCAGTGCGTTGCTATCGCAGAAGGAACAATTTAGGAAATATCGTTTGAATTTGATATAGTTAACTTGTTTAGTTAAAAACGATAGTTATTTTCTTATCTGCAATGAAGATATTCATTGAAATCAAAGGATACATAAAGGAGAAGAAAAAACAGTATTTATTTTATTCCTACTATTCTATTCTACAAACAAAAATCCACTTTTATATATTAGATTTGCATATTCTTTTAGACTTGTAAAACTCGATGTTCTTTCAGAATGGTAATGAAAGAAAATATTTATGTAATTCGTTTAATGTCCTTTCGGAATTCTCAAGTTTGTTTTTAGAAGATGTGGTTAAAATATTTTCTTTCGAAATTCATTAAACATAGAAAATATATTAATACCATAAATCTTTAATATAGTCGAAAACATAGTTTTAGAAAACTAAGACGGTGCAAAATTATTTGTACTATAATATTTACTATAAGTTACTGCAAAAACCCTAAAATTTAATAAATGTTTAATTAAAATTTCGAACCTATAGGACTGGTTCCCCTAAAACTTTCTCGTATACTCTCTAATAATATTGCTTCCTCAGAGAAAGACTTACATCGCATTTTCGTACTATAGCTCCGAAATATTAAATATCTAGCTAGAATTTAGAATCTTTACGGGACCTGTTGCGTCTCCTTGGCGAGTTATTTGGCGGTCAATACATGGTTAAAAGATGTGGTAAATAGATCCGAAAATATTTTTTATACTTTAGATAATTCTGTTATGCCTATTACCATCCCGTAATTGCAAGTAATAAGTAGTTGAAGTTTTATCGGAATCGGATGAGTGGTACGGCAGCACATAAGATACAAACATACGAACATTCATTTTTTATTAATATAGGTTATAGAAGAAAGCAGCATACTATTTTTTTTTATATTGTTTTAATAAAATAGTATTTAAGAAAATCGTAAGTTTTCAGTTTCAGTCAAATAATATCAAGTAATAATTTTAGAGTATGAAGTCATAATGCCATCTAATTGCCATTGCGTATTTTCGCAGGTAACTACGTGGTTCCGAAAGGTGCGACTTGCGCTGTGCTTCTGTACTTTCTCCACCGAGACAAAGACGTTTCTCCCGAGCCAGAGAAGTTGGACCCGGACAGATTTCTGCCTCAAAACAGCGCCAACATACCGGAATACGCCTACATTCCCTTTTCTGCTGGTGCGAGAAGCTGCATTGGTAAGCATTCTTAACACACCGAACCACTGCTAAGTTTAGTTTAGTTATACTGACGTACCGTTTCAAAGCAATGATAGAACTATTTTGGAACGGCCTTCTTAATTTTGAACGTTAGTCAAATGACGAGGAAAATACACGTGCTAGGGATAAGATACCGACACTGGAGCTAGGCATTATTCTAAGATAGGAATTATTAATACCATCTAATTGTCATACGCAATTTTGCAAGTATTCTAAAAGGTGAGACTTGCTTGTGGTTTTGTACTTTCTTCACAGATATGCCCCCCTTTCCAAGCTTCCTCACCACAGCAGCGGGAGTGAGTTTGGCTCCAACAGATTTAACATACACCAGACCTTCTTATACAACAGTTCGATAGAATCGGGTCTAGAATTGTTACTCTCCGGTATCAAAGCCTTGTCTTTATTAAACTGTTTCGTGAGCCTTGCCCTCATTGAACGGTTCGGAGGTCTTGCATTTATTGAACTGTTGCGAGATCTTGCTGTTCTACATAATTCAATGAGGGACTCCGTTGCTTTCATTGAACTGTTACGTGACCCTTGTCGTTATTAAACGGTTCCTAGGCCTTGACTTTATGGGACAGTTCAATAACTGCCACTGTTGCCCTTATTGAACGGTTATGTGACTCCAGTGATTCACAACTATTTTATAATTACTATTTAATTAGGAAATCTCCTTCTCGACTGCAATTAAGCCATGTGGAAGAAGGTGTCAGCTTATTTGATAGATCATCCGATCAGGCTGAATTTAAGGCAGAAAAATGAAGCATGCATAATTCTAAATGCAGGTGTATTTAATTT
>JAPMOQ010046932.1:3888-35911 GCA_026543055.1 Argiope trifasciata
TGTGTGTGTGTGTGTGTGTGTGTGTGTGTGTGTGTGTGTGTGTGTAATTTTAACTTGTAAAGTATTATAATTTATATTGTTAAGTATTATATATTTTGTGTAATAATTTAAAATATTGTGTAATAAACAACATTTGAGTGTTATAATGGTATCGCTCATAAAAGAGTCGCATTTAAATTGAACTGCGATATAATTTTTTTCAACCTTCAATTCCGAAACTTGAGAAACAAAAGTACCTTTCAAACACAAAAGGGGATCAGTCCAGACTTCCTTATCAACGCCCCTTTACAATTCCACTTCCCTTCGGAAGGAAATAAACAACAGAGATCGACCCGAAACAATCGCGAAGCAGAACACCTTCTGGCTGTTTTACTTAATCCCCCGCCTTCAAACAGCGGCGATCAATCTGGAAGCCGGTCAAAGAAGAAAGGATCATAAAGCGCTCCCAACGACACACGCAGAAGCAGACACTGCTTTGATGCCTTTGGGATCAAAAAACTTACGCGGATCTTTTGTTGAGCATACTGCTAGTACTTCCTGTGTAATGGAAACAGTTCTCTTCGGCATTTCAGCGTATTAAAAGAAATTCTGCTAAATGGGAAAAAGTATGTCTTGCTGGATCCTTTGAGTACGAATTGCAGATAAAAATAGTTTAGCTTTTTATTTCATTTATCTACTTCGAAAAAAAGCAAGCTCCATTGTATAATTCTCGGAAAATGTACATTTCGTCCCAAATAATCCTCCGATATAAAAGAATAGACGCGAAATCGGAAAGATTATGATAGTTGATTGTTTAAAGTAGAAGTTGTGTTTCAATAGGTTGAGAAAAATGTGTCCAAGACAGAAATTCGATCTTTGACACAGTTGACGAATGTCAGTTATTAATTGCCTAATAAATCGTCAAGGATTACACCACAGATCAATGATTCTCAATTTGTGGGCCGTGCCCCTCTAGGGGCGTTGCGAGCATATCCGAGAGAAAATGTTATTTAAAAAAATTGATTAAGTTACTGAAAGGAAAGAACACACACACTCATACAAAACAAAATATAATTGACATATTTAATAATTAAATTATTAAATAAAAACAACTTACTAAATTAAAAACAAATTTAATAATTATTAGTGACTTTCCTTTTGCCGGTCTTGCAGAGGAAGGTTTTTCGAAGGAGGGATTTAATATTAGAAATAGACACTCTCAATTCTTTTTCTATATTTAGCTGAGATCTATATTTTGTCTTCAAAGAAGCAACCGTAAAAATTCCAGTTTCACAAAGGTAAGATTTTGGAAATGGTAGTAGAATGCTTTTAGTGCAGAAAACTCATCATCCACTCCTGCCCAAAATTCAAAGAGTGATTTATTACTAAATTATCTTTTGGTTTCGCCGCTTGCCGTGAAGTCTATGAAGGTTTCTTTCTCTTCAACTGAGAGTCCTTCGGGAGTATTTTGAAATGGATCCCTCACCTTGTAACTTGATATCAGTTTCTCGTCAGCAAGAAAGTACTTTGTAAAATTCTTTGCAAGCATTGCTAAATGATTTTCAATGGTTACAAAAACAATTTTTACATGTTGTTCTTCAGCCTTGTAAGTTTTAATACAATCATTCAAATTTGCAAATATTGTTAAGCTTTCTTGCTTTAAATTTCTGCTCCGCAATTCCAATTTCCTACGAAAGGCATTAACTTAATCACTCGTATCCAATATATGTGTATATGCTCCTTGCAGTTGAAGATTCAAGTTATTTATTTTCTCGAATATGTCGAGCATGTAGCTCAATTTCATCACAAATAAACTATCGCGAAAATTCTCAGCTTCCGGTCTTTTTTCCTCTTCTAGAAAAACGGCGATTTCTCCTCTTAATTCATAAGCACGTTGCAAAAATTTCCCTCGTGATAACCATCTTACCTCGCAATACTGCACACATGTCTTTACAAAGTGTGGAAAAGATTCTTGGTTTCAGGGGTCTCATTTTTATATAATTTACTACGGTTACAACCGTAGTTAACACAATATACAAACCAGGACTCATTTCTTTGGAAGCCAAATCTTCTCTGTGGATCATGCAATGTGTCCAGACGTACTGTGGTGATTTTTGTTTCATAAGTGCTTGAATACTTTGGAATCTTCTGAACATATAACGAGCACCATCGGTGCATATTCCGCAATTTTTTCCATTCTATGTTTGCCTCGTTCATAAAATCATTTGAGATAGCAAATAATGCGAGTGCTGTTGCTTTGAGCTCTATTGGTTTGCAGAAAAGTAATTCTTCTACTACTGACAAATCATCACAAAATCCAACACAAGCAATGAAATAAGCATCTTTATTACTTTCTGTTGCCTCATCGAGTTGTATTGAAAACAATTTGTCACGTAACTTCGACAAAAGCTAACACTCTACATCTTCAGCTATATCAGCAATTCGACGGGCGAAAATATCCTTTGAAAGACGTATAGACTGCAATTGTTTTGCAAAATTATCTCCAAACATAATTTCTACAATCTCAATTGCGTCTGGCAAAATAAACTCTTGGATGATCAATGGTGTGATGCTTTTTACATCTGGCTATTTTATATGAAACTTTGTAAGTGGCGATTAAAGCTTTTTCATTCCCAGACAAAGTTTTTTTAAACAATGATTTTTGCTTCTCTTATGATTTTAATTTTAATTCGAAGAACTCTCTGGGTTTGTTTAAGTACTCACTATGAAGCGTTTCCAAATGTCGTTTAAGTTTATTAGGTTTCATGCTGTCTGCCGCCAACATTTTTGAGCAAATGATACACAGCGGCCTTTCTTCTTCATTTACTTCAGTACTAGTGAACAAAAAATTTAAATATTCTTGAGAATATGTTCTTGATTTTATTTTTGAAACCACGCTCGTCTGTGTACTTGTTAATACTTGTCTATCGTTTAATGCTCGCTTACGCCCGCTTAAAAATTTATCCATGATTCTGTATAAGTCTACTGCCATGAATATTTAATACGAGAATTGCAATTACACGAAAATATACATAACATACACATTTAGAATAGATTCAATAGCGATAGAAGATCGACTCGAATGAGATTGTCTGGAATTGAAATTGACGCCACAGAACTTTCTCCTTCCCCCTTTGAGAAAACGTTTGTTCACATCTGCGCACGCTCCTAACTTAACTTTTAAGCTGACCAGACAAATTCCAGACACATCGAAACCTCTCCCGGAACCGTGAGAATGCCCGACACGGCGGGACTCAAGAGCAATAAAATGGCATGGGATTCTTGTTTTTTCAATGCTGAGGATCGGTGTTGCAAAACGTCAATAAATTTCCGTATTCTTGGTAATTTGTAAAGTTTAAAATTAAGGTTGTAGTGTAGGTTAAGCTCCAAAACATTCCAAATACATTATTATTGCATACATTTTATTGTATGCGGTGGGGAGAAGGGGGGGCGAGGAAAATTATGATTGAAAATTGGGCGTTGAATAGTAAAAGGTTGAGAAACACTGCCATCGATGCAATATAATTGAAAGAGTCTGATGGAATTTGGAATTTTTCTTTTAATTCATGGAATAAGGCTTACTTTTAAAGAAAAAATAGACAATATGAAACGTAATTTTTGCAATTCAACTTTTGCAACACTCATTATTCCATTCATAAATTTTAACTCCTAATCCCGATATAACATGCGACATTCAAATTCTCAGAAAATTTATAATATATCTATCTTCAGCCTGACAGCACTACTTATTTCTGTGCATATTCGGCGCGAAAGAATCACTCTTTCAGTCATTTGTCATCGTTATAAAGAGATAAATTCATGTTATTTTTTCTACAAATGTTAGGTACAATGTCTTTGCCTCCGAATGAAACAGCTCTTTGAAGTTTTTGAATAACTCTATTCTTCCCCAAAAAAGCGACTTTGTAGTTGAGTCCTTCAATTGATATTCATTTTTGAAAACCCGCAGCATTTTTTATTTGTTCGGGAATTGTTCATTACCTCAGGGCAAGTTTGTTACAAACGCACCACATTCGACGCTGGAAGAAGGGATTTTTTCATCTCCTCTTCCAGGAAGAATGTTAAGTTGTCCAGTCTTTTTCTAATTTCTGCATCATCTTATGTAAGTCACCTGGAGACATTGGACGTCTTCGTATCTGTTTCGTACGACGAAATTCGTTTAGAGCTGCAACGGAGTTTTGTTGATTCTAGAAAAGCAATTTGCCTAATAGCGCTTTTCTTGCATCTTATACAGGACGAACAAAGAAGAAACTACTGCTCGAGAGGAATTCATAGAAATTGAATTCTCCTCGAGTGTTAGTTTCTTTGTTCTCTTGTTATCCATAGAGAAAGGGACTCTGCTCGAGCATTAGTTTTTTCGTCTTCTTTTTGTCCATAGGAAAATGGATTCTGTTCGAGCATTAGGTTTTTTTTTTTTGCCTTCTTGTTGACCATATAAAAAGGATTCTGCATAATTAATAGTTTCTTTGGCATTCTGTTGTCCATAGAAAAACAGATTCTTCTCGATTATTAGTTTCTTAACCTTCTTGTTGTCCATAGGAAAATGGATTCTGCTTCAGAATTAGTTTATTTGCCTTCTTGGTATTGTCAAGAGTGTGATAGACATGCGCCTTAACTCAAATTGTGTTTCATATTTTCAATACTAAGAAATAAATGCCATTTATATTATTTTAGCACCATCTATTGCGCAATTTTTGATTGACAAATGTAAAGAACATCATCTGAATAATCTGTAGATAAAATTTTATCTTGTTTGAACCATAGAACGCTTTTAGATCCCTCTAAACTAGCTAACTTCCCTCTGGTGTGGTGTGGAGATCGAGTGCCAGTTCAGGTATTGTCCTAGTCATCTGACGGTGGTTCAAAATGAGGATATCCGTCCCAAAATAGCACTCCTGTAGCTTTAAACGGGATCTTAATATAATGAAACTAAACTAAACTAACTGAGTAAATTTTTTTTTGACCCTGTGCATATTTATAAAAAATGAAGTCCTTTATAATGACTCTTCTAAAATCCATCGACTTTAAAATGGTAGAATCCACAAATTTTCTATTAACACATAATTGAATGAGAAGGCAAAGAGTCGAATTTGGAAAGATCTTGAAAAAATCAGGCGAATTTTTGCTCCGAATAAAGTTTACTTTCGTAATAATAAACTTTTTTTCTTGACATAAAGCAAGAATGACAGTCCACGAAGCAGAATGAAAAAAAAACCATCAAGAACCATTTTTCTAGAAGAAAAATGTTCTTCTATGAAGCGGAAGTAATTGGTGCCTATAACCATTGCGAGAAAAAAAAATCCGCCGAATCCGATAATGTCTCTTTTTTATGAACACACATACTAATGTACATTTTAAGCTGCAACAGAAAGAGGATTTTCCAGCTCGGTTAGCACTTATCTCCAGAATAAATACAAATCTCTACAATAAGTAACGAAGGCAGCTGCGAATGGATTCGATGAATGGAGTGACAAGGAAGTGATTTATTGTCTTTTGCTTCGCTGATTGATGGAAACCTGTTCTCTTTTGAAAGGAAAGAAAAGAACTCCACCTCCTGAAGTTGAAAGCGAATTATGAAACGGTCCAATATATAATTTCACTTTTATTCACTCTTCAATGTATTTCTCAAAGATTTAATATTTGTGAATTCTTGGTTGGACTCTCATCCAGTGTATTGCAAACAATTTACTTTTGCGAAAAGGCATAAATATCTTTCAAAGATGTTTTATATTACTACAAATGCCAGTATTAACATTATACCCTTATCATTTTGATATATTTATTACGATATCATTACATATGTATGTCAGTATCACGACCAAAATATTTTCTGATTATGTAATACACTGAAGTGACAAAAGTCATGGGATAGCAATATGCAAATATACAGATGGAAGTAGTATCGCAGCGAAAAAAGTATAGATGCACAGTTCGTTTTCCAGAGCTTTCATTTGTGTTCAAGTTATTCATGTGAACAGATTTTCGTGATTTATGGCGGCACGACGAGAATAAACAGACTTTGAACGTGGAATGTTAGTTGGAGCTAGACGCATGGGTCATTCCATTGCGGATATCGTTAGTGAATTCAACATTCCGAGATCCACAGTATCAAGAGTGTGCCGAGAGTATGAAATTTCAGGCATCACATCCCTTCATGGACAGCGCAGTGGGCGACCACCTGCACTTAACGACCGAGACCGCCGACGTCTGTGTAGAATGGTCAATGTTAATAGACACGCAACACTTCGTCAAATAACTGCAGAAATCAATGTGGAACGTACGAGGGACGTGTCTGATAGGACTGTGCGGCGAAATTTGTCCTCCTTGGGCTATGACAGCAGAAGACCGACTCGAGTGCCTTTACTGACAGCACGACATCGCCTGCAGCGACTCTCCTGGGCTCGTGAGCATATCGACTGGTCACTAGACCAGTGGAAAACCGTGGCGTGTTCAGATGAGTTACGATTTTAGTTGTTACGAGCTGATGGTAGAGTTCGAGTCTGGCGCAGACCCCACGAAGCCATGGACCCAAATTGTCAGCAAGACACTGTTCAAGCTGGTGGTGGCTACATAATGGTGTGGGCTGTTTTTACATGGCATGAACTCGGTCCTCTGGTGCAACTGAACCGATCATTGACTGTAAATGGTTATGTTCAGCTGCTTGCAGATCACTTGCAGCCATTCATGGACTTCACGTACCCACACAACGATGGGATTTTTATGGATGACAATGCGCCATGTCACTGGGCCAGAACTGTTCGCGATTGGTTTGAAGAACATTCCGGACAATTCCAGCGCATGATCTGGCCACCTAGATCACCCGATATGAATCCCATCGAGCATTTATGGGACATCATCGAAAGGTCCGTTCGTGCCCAAACTCCTGCACCATCCACACTTTCACAATTATGGACGTCTATACAAACAGCATGGCTCAATATTCCTGCAGAGGACTTCCAACGACTTGTGGACTCCATGACACGTCGAGTTGTTGCACTTCGCCGGGCAAAAGGAGGACCGACACGATATTAACCGTCATCCTATGACTTTTGTCACTTCAGTGTATAATATTGCTACTGACATGACATTTCTCACATGACATTTTAAAATTGTCCGTTAATGTTTTTAATGGATAATCAATTTTGAATCAATTATTTAAAATGTTGCATTTTTCGTTGCATGTACATAAGTAAAAAAAAATTTCAAACTCATATCATAAGGATTTAAAATCGATATAATTCTATCTTCACAAGCATGTAAAAGTTTTTGAATAAAAAAAAATGTCTTTAATATAAAGTTTTCTATTTTTATATTGTGTTTACGTTTAAATATTACATTTATTGGCAATATTTATTTAAATGGCATTCGACTTTTAATAGCATAAAAGGTATAAATTAGATATTTTCAAGTCCAAATTATTTAACTTCTCAAAAAAAAAGTTAGAAAATAGAAAAATACTAAAACAAAAAGTTTAAAGCAGAAAATTAAAATATTGCGGATGCTGAAAAAAAATATTATTACGTACAATAAAAGGTTTGATTTATTAAAAGAAGACTCAGATTTTAATAAACAAGCATTTAGACATACCATTTTCTTAATTAAAACGAACACACTTAAGACATTTCTAATGTCGATAGAAAGGGGGAGGAGCTATTTTTGCAGTTCTCCAATTAAACAAAATATGAAGAAATAGCAAAAGCACTCTACTTAGGTAATAAGACTTTCATAAGCCTCTTATTTAAATGAAAAAGATAAAAAAAAAATTCGTTTCTCTGTAAACACTTTTAAGAGCATTTTTACTTATTTTGTTACATTCGATGCTTTAAAGGAAGATTAAAATTGTGAATTGTTGTGTTTTTTTTAAGTATTCGGAACCAAAAATGTTGAGGCATCTTTAGGCTTTAAAGCAAAAATATATATGGATCGAATGTCCCTGATGACATGCAACTTTATAAATAGATTCTTTATGAACAACACACCTTAATAACTTATTTTATTTCAACGTTTAGTCATTTTTTAGCGCTGCCTTTAGCTTTTTTTACATCTTGTACATGCTTATAGGAAAGTTATGTTTGAATAGCGACTCTTTTGATAGCTAGTTAAATTCTATTTTTTTAAATACAAATTGTAATTATAAGCTTTTTACCGGTGTAACGCCACTTTCGGCACAATCATAATCACCATCAGAATACAACAGAATCAGAATACCTTAAGAACTTTATAATTCTTTGTCGAAAACTCCACAACAATCAGATGTTATTTAAAGCTTTCATTTGAGTTTGATTGATTCCTTATTTTAATTCCCCTATATGGATATAATTTTACTGTTCATTTTTTTCAACCCTTATATGATATGGTAAGAGTTTTAAATTTGCATATGACTGATGTTCATACATCAGTTAAATATTATTGTAATCTAATGATCAGCTAACCGTCAAGTTCCAAGTTAATATGATTTCCTTTCAAATACGGCATTTTAAATCTGGTTTGAGAAAAAAAAGGAATGCCAGGACTCATGAAATTTATGAAATCGAATTCAGAAAATACAAGCCCGCATGTTTAAGAAAAAAAAAATATTTGTCACGATAAGGGATAAAATCTCAAATGCTTAATGCATTGAAAGCATAAACAAACAATCGACAAATAAAATTAAGACAAAAAAATTCAATTCTTATTATCCATTACACATCAGTACATTATTTTTTTATCATGATGTTCAATTTTAATGTCTGAACTACATTGTTATAATAGTGGGTAAATAATACAGATTCGTTTATTATTACTATCATTTGTTTTTCTTTATACGAAATGTATAAATTATCAAAATCAAACTCGAAATTTGGAATATTTCGGAAAACACATAGACGAAATACCAAATAGTCAAAATCGCAAATTTGATATATATAATGCGTATATAGCTGTGAGCATAACAAATAGTGAACGCTTTGATTTAAACTGATGAACTTTGTTAAATGACTCTGAAATATCCTCTGAAATATAAACTTGTACTAGATTTAAAACCTAATCTGTTAAATGGGTTGATGGTTTAACCGTCTTTGCATGCATTTAAACGCGGTGTTCAGAAACAGAAACATAATTTTTTAATGTAATCCTTAGCACAGTTTTAGCAGTCTAAATGTCACTTCTTACCAATTTCCCCAAATTCTATCTTTAACCATAAACATAATGACTTAAGTACTGAAATTTGATATCAAACCGCAGGACTGCAATTATAATACTACGTCAACTTCTGGTTTCAGTCCAAAAACAGACAAGATTTATAAAATGTTTGATTCAAGCCAAAGTTTGATCTTTCATAACTATCGTTCACCAGCGCCCCATGCAATTATTACACAAAAAAGAGGTTTTCTTTACTTCACTATAAACTATGCAGCTCTAATGAGTGAAAATAAAACTGAGCTCAAGAGACGTTCACGGCCTCACCAAACCTCCAAAATTTTGTAAACGGAAAGTATAATTCTTTTGTAGAGAGCATGCGAGAATTCTTTCCAGCGACCCTTCTCACTGTTTTTTACTGATCTTTCTTGTTATTAAAAACCTCTCTACTCAAAGTTTCTTTCTATTTGACTTTGACTGTTTAGCTTTTTTTTTTTTTCCTTTTCCCTTTTTATCCTCCTTTACGCTTGAAATCATTATAGACATATTTTCTCTTCCAAATTTGATATCTTTATCCATAAAATTTTTCATTTCCTGCAACATTTTTTCTGTTATATTCTTATTGGCATTTTTTGAGTTTTGGTAAAAATCAGACAAAACAAATAAAGACATTGTTTCATACGTAAAATACGTAAAGGTAGCACTTACTTTTTAATGCATTAATCTCTATTTGGAGATTCCTTATATTTCATCATTTATTCCAGGAAATAGTTCGAAATCTCATTTGCTCAAATGATAGTTCGGGATGCAAGCTTCCTGGCGTAGGAGCAGCGTGTCTTCCCCGTGATCTGGGAGTCCCGGGTTCGAGTCCCGGTTAGGGCATGGTTGTTGTTCTGTGTGTTCTATCTGTGAGTATAGTGAATGAGCCCCCTGTAAAAAGGGATTGAGCAAGCGAATGCGTGTGTCACCTTCATTTGAGCAAGAAGTCAGACTTCTACCCTCTGGGTGCTCAGGGTTCTTTACCCTCGAATGCTACCGCACCCCTTTTCCGTGGGAACACGGACACGACATTATCATCATCTTTTATTCCAGGAAACAGTTCGAAATCCCATTTGCTCAAATGATAGGTTGGGATTCTAATCAGCATGGTAATAGAAGGGAGGATCTGTGAATTTAGATATTTCGCGATACATCCACTCTGTCCCTTGGTCTGCTGTAATTGTCATCTAAATCACCTATGAGGGCAATTACGGCATCGAATTTGGGAAGCGGTGATCGAAATATCGGTTGAATTGACAGCGCGTGTTGCCATTTAATTGGAATAATGGCATCTAACAGGCAAAGAGTATTGGTGCTGTTTTGCAATTTGCGAGAGTCCGAATCTAAACTGTCCGTAGTCTCCTGAATCTGCTTAGTAATCTGAGAATGTCTCATTTTCTTGAGGAAGAAAGAATAATTACCAACAACAGTGAGACTTCAAGTTTGAGTTTTATGCAGTTTTCTCTTAATGTGATCTTTTAAAATATATCTTTTATAATTTTACCTTTTGATTGCGACAGTAAAGCCAAAGATGGCTCTTGCGCCAAAAATCAAAAGGTAAAATTATAAAAGATACATTTTAAAAGATCTCATTTGTTTAAAAAACACAAATGTGACGAGATAAAACTGTGAAATATTGATGTAAAGAATTGTTTTGGCAACTTGAAATTTATATCTATGAGTCATAACAATTTTATACAATGATGTAAAAAGCAAGAAGTAAGCATTGCTTAACACAAACAGAATAAAAACGACTAACTGCACGTAAAAAAGACCAATAGCTCTTAAGAATTTAAAAATGGTTGACCGTGAGACTTCGATGCATAAAAAAAATTAAAATAAACTCAATAACAAATACTCCTGTTTGAACAAACTTCAAAATATATCTTGCGTTAGGTGAAATACATTGCAAGAGGTATTATTTAAAATACATGAACATTAGTTTATGTCAGATTTTATGGATTTATTTGATGCTACTCTTGTTTTTAATTTCGGTATGGAAAAAAAAATTGAAGATAAAAAATATTTATTGAGTCTAAGAAAGCTGACAGAAAAAAAAATATCTTGAAAACACCTCATTTTCTTGAAGAAGAAAGTAGAATTTCTAACAACTGTGACATATAATTACATTAAAAGATTAAAATACACTCAAGAGTTAAAAAACCTCGCATTGGCCCAACTTTTAAAAAGAACTCCTGCAGCAGGTTAAATGCATGCAAAGAGAATGAACCTGAATTTATGGGAGACTTAATTGATTTATTTGATATTACTCATGTTTTTAATACGGGTTTAGGGAAAATTGAAGAAGATAAAAAAATATTTATTAAATCTTAAAAAACTGACAGAAAAAATTATCTTGTAGGTATTGCATTTTCTTGAGGAAAGAAGTAGAATTTGTAAAAACTGTGACATATAATTACATTAAAAGATTAAAATACACTCAAGAGTTAAAAAACCTCGCATTGGCCCAATCGTATTGACCCAACTTTTAAAAAGAATTCCTGCCGCAGGTTAAATGCATAGAAAGAGAATTAACCTGAATTTATGTCATATTTAAATAACTTATTTGATACAATTCACTATTTCAATTTGGATTTTGTGAAAATTGAAGAAGACAGAACATTTTTATTAAATCATGTAAAGCAGATATAAAAATATTCTTAAAGAAATCGGCAGAGTGTTATTAGTGTGTGAAGAACAGAATTACCGAAAGACAAAAAAATTGAAAACAGAAGAGTTCAAATTCATTTAGATATCTTCTGTAATTATTTATTCATTAACTGGCAGTATAAAGAAAAGAATCAGGCATAAAGGATATTTTTATGCATGCCGATAATTGCATTAGTTAAGGAAATAGGCACTTGTTCCAATTTTTGGGACATTGTAATATTTATCAAATTTTTATATGGTTTTTAAGGAATATTTACAAAGTCATTTAGAATTTAGTTATAATGAACAAAAAATAGTCCGTTCTGTTTTATTTTTCAGAAAATGATAGAAGTTTTCATTCCACTGAAAATTCAAAATTTATTACAGAAATTTGTACCATATATTAGCTTGTTGATATTTTACTAAAATATTTGTAATGGACACGACAATTATTAATTTAAATTCTTAGAGCTCTTGGGGAATCCAATCGATATTAATTGTGCAAATGAAAAAGGAGTAAAATTGATGAAAAAATTTATTATGCTTGAATTGTGAATTAGTAACTTCTGCAAAAGCGTCAAAAACCACTGAAAGTATAATAGTACACAGATTGCAAGAAGAATGGTCATAGTAGAAATTGATTTAAATATAATTTTAAAAATTAGTTTGTTGTATCTAAAATCTAAAGAAATAGAATCTCAACCACATCTATTTACCAAGGATTAATCTCCAATAAATCTCTGAGAAGACAATATATTCTGTAGAAATGCTACCTCCAAGTTAAAGGTTAATATTTTTTAGTTATAATACGTAAATGGCATTCTCAGATGAAGCAACTTTATTACAGATTATACAAGAAAGTTTTAGGAAGACCAACCCTAGGGTTTTTATATTTTAACTAAATTTTAGCGTTTTTTGCAGTAACTGCCAAAAATATTTTAGTATAAACAATTTTACATCTTAATTTTCAAAAATTATCTTTTTAATAATATTACCGATCTTATGGTATAAATATATATTTTTTACGTTTAAACCGTTTTAAGAAAAAATATTTTAATCACATTTTCTAAAATTAGATTTGAGAATCCTGAGAAAATATTACAAGAATAACGAGATGCAATAAATAGTTTCTTTCTTTACTATTCTGAAAGAACACCAATCTTTACAATTCTAAAAGAATACACAAATTTAATATATGAAAATGAATATTTATTTGTTCGTATTTTATCCATTGCCTAACCGTTCAACCTATTTCGATGAAACATTGCCAAATGATTGATTTATTGCCCACTAGACGCCTTTGGCGACCAGCTGGTTCGCCATGAGTAATGCGTTCTAAAATTTCCAATTAAATCATATATTTTTTAGCAAAAATTTAAGAAATAGTTTAAGTTAAAAGATTCAGTTATTAGTAGTTAAAGAGTCGGTAACTTTATTCGGAAAAAATTTTTGAGTTGAATGCTCTAATAATTTATCAATTATGCTTCCAAAATATTAAAAATGTTTTTTTCGGTGATATTGCCAAAATGTTAAATATGTTTTTAAAGAAAGCGAAAAAGGGAAAAAAATTATTGAATTAATGATACAGATATTGCAAACGATTATAGAAAAATGCCATTAAGTCGGGATTTCAAGGCATATCGTGTCTAAATTCAATCAGGTTTACTGTAAATAAAGATAATTTATGGAATTAATGATATAAATATTGCAAACGATTTCTTAGAATCCTTTGCCTTGCATTTATTTTTATAGAAGATATCACATTTTATATTTATATTATTTTATCCAGTCACGTGCTGAAAGTTGTATTTCTTAAGATTTGATTTACGATGATAGTTGTTGTTTTTTCATTTGAACTTCCGGCATTGTTTTATTTTATCCAATCACGTGCTAAAAAAAAACATGGTTAAAATATTTCTTTAATAATTCGTTAAAAATAGAAGTTTCAGTTATGCATTAAAACACTGATACTATTAGAAAGCTAATTTTTTTATCTTTAAATTGATGTTAAAATCATGTTTGTCCTATTATAATTTCGGAAGTTATAGCGGAAAAACGTCGAAATTTTGCTTAAATTTTAATTAATTCAAATTCTAATTAAAAATTCAAAAAAAGGGCTCCAAGGTGCACATTCCCGACCTCCAAGTTATACATGTACCAAATTTGGTAACTGTAGGTCCAACGGTCTGGCCTGTAGAGCGCCAACACACACACACACACACATTGAGCTTTGTTATAAGTATAGATAATATGGTCTTTTTCAGCGGCAGTAACGCACCGAGTACCAGCTAGTCATTAATAATATCATTTGTAGTAAAGTCATAAATATTTCTTAACATATGCCTTCGGAAAAGAAATTTGATGCACAATTATTCAACCAATACAGGGACTTGTTTATTGTCCCCAAAAATAAATATGTTAAATAATATATTTTATGTAACATGTTAAATAGCCATTTTAAGTTAGATTTGTCCGAAAAAAAGTATCTGAACCTTCTTACTATCATAAAGGTCTTTTTTAACAATAAAATTTTAATAAATAAATAAATAGGCAAAGTGATGCACTGTATTGAATTGCACATGAGAGGAGCCATCCTAGCACAAAAGAGTAATATCAACATTTAATATGCATACTCAAAGGCCGTTAATTAATTGCCTGGCTTACATCCTTATTCAATCCAACTAAATTAATCTTTAATCTTTATATTCGGGTGGAATTTTCGGTACGATTTCACTTTATAGTGGAAAAAGAGAAAAGTTTGAAAGTATTTATCAATTTTTTTTTTGAATAAGCTTTAAATTTTTCAAAACAGTTCCATTCTAAATAATACATTATGACATTAAAATTTTTAACTGGCTTACATAATCTAGTGTTTTCTTTTAAATTGCATTCAATAGCACGGTGAAAAACTAGACAGTGCCTGATTGCCTAGTTTGTCTTTTCGTGCATGCATAATCTAATACTATAATACGAGGAATGGTTGCCAAGTCAAAAATCGCCCCAGAATTAATAAACTCCGGTAAACTTGGGGGTCTGCGGTTTTTGGCCACGAAGAATCGATTGGCGCCGGTTTTGAAGCGCTACGGTCGAGCAGTTCGGAGTTACATATAGGATATTTTCAAACTTTATTAGTTCGCCATAATGGCTACTTAAATTTTCAAGCGGTAACGTGCTGCCATCTATAGCCAATATGGCGAACTAATAAAGTTTTATGTTTATGCTGTTATAAGTTCATAATATGTTTCTTATGTATGTATATATGTTTGGTTTTTCTAAATAAATTTGTCAAAAATATTGAACTTCAACACACTTCAATCTTTACCTTTGTACAGAATAGTCCCTTTCCAAACTCTAACTTTGTTTAGAATAGTTTACAATGGTGCACTTTAACCGGTTATCTTTTCACCAATGGTTTCACAAATTTTCTTATGGCATGTATTGTTTTGATAAATCACAATTGAAAATTTAAATCTTCGAGTTAGCTTCGATATTTGTTTTCTCCGAGACGAGCTCGGTCACCCGCTGGTAAGGAATAAGGTGAAGGAGAGAGAAAAACCAAAGAAGGATTATTTAATCTATACTTATAATAAAGCTCAATGTGTGTGTGTGTGTGTGTGTGTGTGTGTGTGTGTGTGTGTGTGTGTTGGCGCTCTACAGGTCAGACTGTTGGACCTACAGCTACCAAATTTGGTACATGTATACCTTGGAGGTCCGGAATGTGCACCTCGGAGCCCTTTTTTCGAATTTTTAGTTAGAATTTGAATTAATTAAAATTTAAGCGAAATTTAGACGTTTTTCCGCTATAACTTCCGAAAATATGATCGCATAAACATGATTTTTACATCAATTTAAAGATAAAAAAAATTAGCTTTCTAACGGTATCAGTTTTTGTAATTTACAACGTAAGCTTCTATTTTTAATGAATTTTTAAAGAAATATTTTAACTGTTTTTATCACGTGACTGGATAAAATAAAAGAATGCCGGAAGTTCAAATAAAATAAAAACTATCATCGTAAATCAAGTCTAAAGAAATGCAACTTTCAGCACGTGACTGGATAAAATAAAAGAAACATAAAATGTGATATTTTCTAAAAAAATTAAATGCAAAGCAAAGGTTTCTTTAATCGTTTGCAATATCTAAATCATTTATTCCATAAATCATCTTTATTTACAGTAAACCTGATTGAATTTAGACAGGATATTCATTGAAATCCCGACTTAATGGCATATTTATGTAATCGTTTGCAATATCTGGATCCTTAATTTAATACTTTTTTTCCCTTTCTCGCTTTCTTTAAAAAAACTTTTAATATTTTGGCAACATCATCGAATTTTTTTTTAATATTTTGGAAGCATAACCGATGGTTAAAAATGACTGATTTATAAAATTAATGAATATTATTAGGAAAAGGTGTGCTTTTAGAACTTTCCGTCCATCATCTTAAAGAAAATATTAATTTCAAGTCAATCAATGCTCGGAATTACTTCAAGGCTAATGAATATGTGATTTAATTGAAAATTTTAGAACGCTTTACACATGGCGAACCAGCTGGTCGCCAAAGGCGGCTAGTGATTAATATTATTGCTTAGGATTTCTGGCCGTTACAGAAAAATTCATAAAATATAAGAATCTCTTCTGACACTTATAATACCACTTTTCAGGGGAAACATTTTAAAATAGATTTAAAACTCTCTTTGTTCGACTATTTTTAAATCCAACTTCGAATTCAATTTAAACACAATAAATGTTTTGAATATTCTGGATGAATAGCTGGAATATTTATTTGGTGAGTAGATCATTTGCAACAAATTTTGCTTTCAATTTGCCAATAGAAAAGCTTTTAAATTTAAAAGCATATGTTTGTAGAATAAAGATTGCTCAAATATCCATACCTAACATTTTTCTTTTATCTGTTATTATATATTTTTGAATTTTCTTCATTTCAACATCTGTAATATAAAAAAGGGTTTAACCCTTCACTGGGGAGGTGCGATTGATACTAGATTGCATTTTCTTTACACTCGAATCAAATTTTCTGATGAAATTAGTGGTTTGAAAATCAGCCAATATATTCTGTAGACATTTTTCTCACTATATATAAATATGTTTTATAAATTTTGCAAATTATTTTATCACTGAAAAATGCAAATGCGTTGGAACACACTTTATCTTCTCAAATTACATGTAAGAATAAATAATATTCTTGAAAAACCTTTATATTTTTAAAATCATATTTATTTTTCCAGTATATAAAGGATATAGAAAACAATATAATGTAAAATTCAACAATTATATGAAAAATAAAAAAATGACAAAGGGCCCTTTTAAATGGGCCCTTTTTTTTATCGGCTCGTGTAATTTTCATAGAATGGATTTCTAGGGCATTTTAAACTCACAAGTTAAGAGCTCTTAAAAAAGTTAGCCTATATATATATATATATATATATATATATATATATATAAAGACAGAAAGAGAGAGAAATAAATTTATGAATCCTGTATATGTTTCTCTTGGTATATTAATATATTTTATAAATTTTTCAAAAAACCATTATCACAAGAAAGATTAATAATGCTTGCAGATACATATCAGAATCAGATGAATGCGAACTGTCATCGAAAAACTGTTCGGTGCAATTATCTTTATCCCTAAAATAGCTTTCTGCTTCATTCAAAAGTGTGTGGAGCTCTGCTTCATAATAGATTCAGTAAATTAAATGATATTTCGGGGATCAAGTTTTCCCATCATCTGCTAAGCCTTGTTTATCACTTGGACACTAACGGGGAGCAGCGATCTGAGGTTGAAATCGGTTGAAAAAGTGCTCGTGTATTGAAGGTCGCGAAACAGGAAACCACAAGGCCGATCCATTCAATTGAGCTAAAAATGGAATATGGGTGAGCGAAAGTCCATCACAAGCTATCTCACAGACCGCACGACCCCAGTTAAGGATTTATTCAAAATCATGCAAAGAAATTTTTACATAAAAAACAATCTATGCTCTTTTTAGTAACAGATTTACAGAAAAGTTAAATTATTAAATACTTCCCACTGATTGAATTGCCTATTAAACGGAAGAAAATTATTTATAAACAGTGAAGGAAAAATATTTTCCCAAAATTTGGATATATTATCTCAGAAACATAATAGTATTCTGAGAAGCAGTATAAAAATTATCTGAAAGCGCTTCCCAGAAATGTTTATATTTAAATTCATATTTTTAATGGAAACCTTCGAGATTTCATGAAAATAAATATGATTGCTCTACAGTAAAAGCATATTTTCATGAAATGTCTGTTCTCATGCATCAAAATATTTGAAAACATTTTGGAAGAAATTTGTAAGATGAGAATTTCTTACCTCAAGATAAAATCTTTATTTAAACTTCAGAAATTTTGCAATCATTTATATTCAGAAAGGAAGTTAATTGCACTTTTGATATTGGTGCAGAATATTATCTGCCGTAAAAAAAAATCATTTATGGAAATAATTAACATTTTCCATTTTGTTAATTTTGCAATTTTTTTAAATGATATTTTTAGTATATTTTAAACTAAGTACGTAGTAAATAGATCTTACGTGGGATATAAATTAACAGTAGTAAAAATATATTTTCTGAATGTTTTCCTTGGAGTTTTTAGTGAAATTTAAATTTATTCATATTTTGCTTACTGTTTTACAAATTTTCTACGAGGAATTTTATGGTATTAAATAGGAACACTCAATAAACGACTTGTTTTTTCGGCGCAGCATATCCTAGAAAAGGATCTTGCGCCAGAAAATTACCATATCCTATCCTATTTGAATGTTTTCCAATAAACTGAAATTGCAGATGGAATCTTCTAGGATTTTAATTACAATTTTCAATTAGATGTTTATACCGGTATCGATTATGTGATTTTCATAAGCTATCAAGCAGTTATCGATTATGTGATTTTCATAAGCTATCAAGCAGTTATCGATTATGTGATTTTCATAAGCTATCAAGCAGTTATCGATTATGTGATTTTCATAAGCTATCAAGCAGTTATCGATTATGCAATTTCATTATATTACTATTTTTTTCGTTTTTTATTTGAGACTTTTTAATAAATAAAATATATAACATTTTCTGTATCGAAGAAAAAGACAAGTTTACATTAATTGAAAGTGGACTAACACACACAAATTTGGATCTTGGACATTGGACCTTGATCAATCGATACCGAGAGTGTAATTTGTGAAAGTTACACATCTGAATTCATATTATTCAGCAACACACTGTTGAATTCATCCTATTTATCATCACGTTGTTGAATTCATCATATTCATCATCACTCTGTGGAATTCATCCTATTTATAATCACGCTGTTGAATTCATCCTATTTATCATCACGTTGTTGAATCCATCCTATTTATCATCACGTTGTTGAATTCAACCTGTTTATTGAATTCAACCGCTGTTAAATTCAACATACAGAAAATGAGTAAAAATTTGATAATATATTGTTCTTAAAATGATCTAAAACGAATTTTTATTATCATAAAATCTAAATTACTTTTTTCGGTAGAATATTAAATACCTTTTTTTTTTCAATAAAAAACGTTTAAGAGAATTTTTATCTTCATAATAATCTATTTCAATGATGCGTGGATCACAATTGCTTAAGATCAGCATTCGGTGATTTTTTTTCTTTTTTTTTAAATATAAAATGGCTTACACGCATTTTTTCAAATTAATATTGTACTTTAATAACTTCGCATGCGTTTGCATAGAATAAATTCTTGATAATGAAGCTCTAGTAGCTCAGACAATCCCATGAAAGTTTCACTTTATAACAACAGCTTAAGTCAATTTAAATTCATCTACATTTAAACAAAATGATGGCTCGCTTATCTTACTTATCATGTTTTCACGGTTAAAACTTGTAGCTTTTCTCTAAAAAAGATTCAGAGAAATTTCAAAACGAAAAAGAGGTCGACTCTAAGCGCTGTCTCAGAAATGGAGTCGCCATGTTTACACCGATAAAATATTAAGTAGACATATTCCTGGAATATTTTGCCTGTGGCAGTTTTCTAGATCTTAATCACTTCGCAAACTGTCAAGCTGTCATCCGGCATTTGTGTTAGAACACTCGCCTGAGGCAGAATTACTTATTTTGCTCTCGTCTTGCTTCTGGTGAAGACGACAGTATAAATAGCGAAGGCAGAGCTTTTAAGCTATTATCTTTAAATATAATTAACTTAAATTTTGAAATTCATTGAATACTATTAATATATAAACAAAGAAAGTGTTTGCAATATGCATAAATGTAGCTGTATGTGATGCTTATCTGCAGATTTATTATATCTCTGTTTATTTTAATGCTATATTCAGGGGACGCATCATTTTGACACATTTCAAATTTTTTTAGGAAAATTAGACAAACCATTCGCAGTTTTACTAAAATGCGATTCAATGCCCTTTTATTAAAGTGATAAAAATAGTTTTTTTTAAAATTGATTAAGCATAGAAAATATATTTATACCATAAAATCGTTAATCGAGTTGAAACGATAATTTTTGAGCATTAAGATGGGCCAAATTATTTGTACGACACAATTTTTGATGGTTACTGCGAAAACGCTAAAATTTAATTAAAATTTATAACCCCAAGGGTTGGTCTCCCCAAAACTTTCTCGTATAATCTGCAATAAAGTTGCTACCTCCCAGAAAGACTTGCATGATATTTGTGTTCAGTAGCTATACAATATTAACCTTTCCTTTGGATTTAGCATTCCTACAGAATCTCTTATGTCTTCTCGGCGAGTAATTCAGAGATGAATCCTTGGTAAATAGATGCGGTTGAGATTCGAATTTTTTAAATTTAATTTTAGATATTTGTACTCTCTCTATGACCATCTCGGTTGTGTAAGCAACAACCTGACCGAGTACCATCGCAATCGGGTGAAGGGTTTAGGAAGGCATATGAGACATACAGACAAACATTCATTTTTATTTATATATGTTAGTATATATAGAGTTTATATATCTGTTTTATATAGAGTTTATATATCTAGACAGCGTTCTAGCAAGAGGTGTTTGAAGTAGAATTGTTCAAAAGTAAAACGTCGGGGACAGAATGTGGGGCAAGAGGGGGTAAGGGATAAAGAGTCATTCTCTTCATTAAGTTTTAAATAATGATTTGCAATTATGCTGAAGTTTTGAGATCTATAAGATCCAGACCAGTTATAATTTCGTTAAAAGCTGCTTTTAGTACAAATGTGCAAACCTAAGAGCAATAGAAATGGGGGGAAGGGTAAAATTCGAAGAAATCTTTGACCACTAAATCGATCGGATGGAATACGAAAGTGCAAATATCTTGTTCCCTGTGATATTCGATAATATAGATGACGTAAACATCCTGTTAAAAAGAGAGCTACAGAAATATACCTGCGTTTGCGCATCTAAATATTCATTCACTTCAACAGAATTGTAAAAATGCTTGAGGGAACACGACAGCACATCCATCATCCCTTGTGAGAAGAGATACGAAAACGTCCCTTGAATTCTCGTCACTCGGAATAACTGGGGAAAGGGGGGTGCATTTCGAAGCAATTAGTCGCTGCAAAAGTTAAGGGAGGGTGATTTATGGTGTGATTGGCATTTCGGATTATTAATGAAACTTCTCGCGCTGTCTAAACATGGAGGATATATGAACTTCCCTCTGGAATTATAAGCCTGCGGTTGTGTTTCACTTCAGATTATTGATGGATGCGTATTTACATGGTAGACGTGAAGGCTTCCGATTTCCTTTTGAGATAAATTCCATCTTGAACTGATGATCTGCTCCGTTGTTCGGATCTAATATACTTAGAGTGTCTTTTTAAAGATCACATTTCTAAATTTTATTTTATCCTCTTGTTTTCATTATGATGCGTACGCATTTCTCAGATGGATTCACATTATTTTATTGCTGTAAGCGTTTGCAAAAAATATCGGAATTTTTGGTACTCATTGTACGTTTTTGAAACAAGCTTTAAATTTATCTGGAATGAATTGATGCGTTTTCTGCCACTACCCTCGCCTGATGTCATGACAATCTATTTTATTCCATCTTTGCTATCTTCTAACTGTAGCGCAGAAGGTGTCATCTAATAACATAGATGATTTGGTACAATTACATTTTATTTGTAACTCACAGGTGGCAGCGAATATGTTAACACGTTCAATGCCACCACCTTCTCCTGATATCAGGAGCATCTGTCTAATGAGGTGACCCCTTCTTTGCTATCTTTTTACTGTAGTAGAGAAGGTGTCGTCTAACAACATAGTTGGTTTGGTCCTAGAAAAGAACACAACTACGAGTTATCACGTAGTTGGAAGGCAACATGTTTAAGTTGGACAAAATTCAATCTATCTGATATGCACTAAAAGAGGAAAATCCTCCTGCCCTCCAATGTCTGTGAAGTTGGCAATGATGGCGGTGTAATGGTCTGGGCAGGCTTCATGTTAGATGGCCGCACAACTCACCACGTCTTTGGCAGAGGCTCTGTGACTGGTGTGAAGTACAGGAATAAGGTCTTGGAGCACTATTTTCACTTATTCCGGGGTGCAGTGGACAACAAGTTCATCTTAAGGGACAATAATAGGATATCGAATTTCCCGAGAGTGAGGACATTCATTGGATGGATTGGCTAACTGGGTCTCCAGACCTCAACCACATAGAGGATGTCTGGGACGCTCTGGAGAGGAAATTACAAGTCTCTACCACTCTCCGGGAACCATCCAGGCACTGAAAACAACGTTGGTGAATGAATGGGCCCATTGCCACATGCACTGATAAACTGCCTTATTTCCAGTACGACATTGCGAGTCGTGTATAGCTGTAGGAGGGGGCCATACCCACTATTAACCTATTTCTTTTGTGTATTCTGCAACCGCTATTTCAGACCTTCAGACTCCCACGAGTGTTACGCACTAACATATGTGTCTGTGAATGCTTATTTTATTTGCATTATATCAATCGCCGTAAACACTAAATTTTATTAAAATCTGTCCAGTAGTTCTGAAGATCGTAGATTAAGTATGAAAATTCTCTTCATTTCTTACACCAATGTATATGATGATTATGCCGTGTCTGTGTTTCCACCGAAAGGGGGTGCAGTAGCTTCTGAGGGTAAAGACCCCTGAGCACCCAGAGGGCAGAAGTCTGACTTCTAGCTCAAATGAAGGCGACACACACGTTCGCTTGCGCAACCCCTTTTTACAGGGGTATACATTCAAGCACCTCACTGATAGAACACAGAACAACCATGCCCGAACCAAGGCACCCAGATCACGGGGAAGACACGCTACCCCTGTGCCAGGACGCCGGCACCAGTCTATATAAAGACAGAGACGGATAGAAGAGTCTCGTGATTCTTTCAAATTGATTTAAGCTAGTTATTGACTTAAATTATTTAAGACAAATAATAAAGAATAATAATATTCCCACATCATAACTTGTGTATCCCAAATGATAATTGTAGTTAATTTGCTATAGTAGATTGCTTTTTTTTTAGTATTTAATCATCATCCCTTCTGAATATGCAAGGCACCGAGTTCATCCAATTTATTTATTATTATTTTTATGTACACATATTATGTTTTTTTTTTAAATTTTTCCATTATTTTTATATATTTTATTACTTAAGATTTTTTTTATGTTTCAGAAGATTCCTGTTTTTTTTTTTTTTCTTAATTTTTTTCCCCACCAGATTGTTCAAGGACCTTTATCTTTTTTTTATGCGACACACCTTAACCAAAGCTGATTTTGAAGCGGTGGGTCTGCATATTATTCATTGGTGATAATCTCTTTTGTGCCCCTGAATGAAAGGACCGGAGTGAATGAAAAATGCAGTGCACTCGAGAGAAGGGCCATTCATCAAGCGTTCAAAGGGAGGTGGAAAAAAAGAACGAAATTATCCTCTTGCCGATTTTTTTATCCCATCAATTAGGTCACAATTCTTAACTACTCCGATGTAAAAATGTTCTTTCTAAAACTATACATTCGAAAGAAGTATTAAAAAGTTAATTGTGAGTTTAGGTTAGTGGGAAGTTAACTTCCTTTTGTTTATGTTAATGTTTTAAAACACATAAATATACTTTCCTATTTATTTAGTAATTTATTTATTGATTAATATAATAGCAATTTTCAAATTATAATATGTTTCTAATAAACTTACAATTGAATGATTTTTAATAGCATTCGTTATGGAAAGTATATGAGGAAGAGCAGAATAAACTGACACTTGAAATGAGAAGAGATCCTTTCTGTTTAACAAGTTTCCTATCTTTTAGTTATAGTTCTGATAAAAGCCAACATATGTAAATAATTATGAGCATAATAATTTAAACTTGAAAATTCCTGTTATTTATTATCATTTTTGCATTCATCTATTTTCGTAAGATTGTAAGAGAAATACTTTCATAATTTTTAAGCTTCTAAGTTTTTTTCATCATCATAGTATATGCTTCGCTATTGAAGAAAACGTTAAGAGAGTTATACTTAAAATATGCGGAAATATATATCTCCAGAAAATTTTCTGCTTGAATAATTCCGCAAGAAATATTCCAGTTCCTTTATTAGTTTAGTATAGCAACATTTACTTATCCTCTCTAAGCAATACGAGAACTATTTCAATTCCTTTATTAGTTTGGTATGGCAACATTTACTTGTAGTTTGAAAGCAGTACGATAATTATTTTGAAATGAATACCATCGCAATCTTGATCAGCGAAAGAAGATAGCATAAAAGCGTTGTCTCTTCTTGAAATTTCCAAACCACAAATACATTTGAAGACGATCGAATTTATGTGTACACATAAATTCAGGGGGAATGGTTCCATTTCCCCTGAAATTCTTAGTTGGAACCGATCTCCAAATCCGAAACCTAGTGCTTTCATGACTAACAAAGAACGATTTTTAAAAAATTATATCGATTATTTAATACCTGACTGATTAATATTTTATTACTAATTAATTAATAAAGATTAATTCAATTCCTAAATATGAATAAAGGCCTTTAGCTTTGACTTTAACCCTCCCCATTATGAAATATGTAAAATATGCACGAAAGAGTTTGACCAAAATAACTAAATTTTAGTTGTAAATTTTTACTATGGCCTTAAGTCAATCATATTAACCCATTCAAATGTATTAACGTTTTTGATGCTTATATCGAATTACGAAATTTTTAGGCTGAAAATGGCGATTAAAGGAACGTTTTAATCAATTCGAAATCATCTAAAAAATTTCAATAGTTCAAATATCTCTTATATTATAGAGAATTAAGAAGGTAAACAAATTCACTGATGAATACACTAAAATATTTTCAATTAAAAATGGAATTAATAAAGAATGATGTACAGAAGACAAGGTTTTATGTCTTCAAAAATTGAATGTTCTATTTCTATTAATGAAAATAGAGCTATAAAATCCATGAAAATAGCAAATCTAAAACAAATAAATTAGGTATTATCGATTATGAAAATTAAACAAGTAAAAAATGATCTACTAAACAAAAGTAAAAATGATTATTTAAAGAGGAAGTGGACATCTCAACAAAATAGAATGAAACTTAACTATGCAATCGTTCTTTGAAAACATTATCCTCATCCGAACCTTGTAAATCCTCTCCAATTTTAAGGTATACATACATGAAACTTCCAAAATCGTTCAAAATATTGAATATTTTTAATGCTTCAAAATGTTCTCCGATCCTTTAGCTTTGAAACAATGTCAAGATGTTGTCAATAGTCGGAATATTTCTCGAGATACTAAGATTTTTCTTGAGGTACTTTCACTAAAAACACTAGTTTTGGTTTCCTTCAAACTCATTTTATGAAGAATGATATTTTTCCACTCTGTTGCTTCATTCAAACGATCATGACGCACCAAGGAACCAAATACAATTATTTATAGATCGAAACCATCTGTATCAAACAGGGATGTTTTGTGCCTCAATCAATGTTATATTTATATCAATAAATTCATAATAATTATTTAAAAGTTAAAATGACAGAAAAATTCTCGCTTTTTCTTTTCATCGATGCTGAAAAAATTGTAAGGAAAACTATGTATTTTTATAATTTGATGGAGGCAGACAGCTTGAAGACACACATTAGGCCTCGTTTCCAACTGGAATTGAGTGTCTGCACAAATTAGAATTTAAGGTATCATGTTTTTAAAATATGCTAATTATCACATTTAATATTTATTAGTTAATTAATAATGAGCTTAATATGGTTCTTTCTCACCGAAATGAGTTTAAACATATATTAATGTTAGACTTTTAAATTTAAAATTAAAAAATAAAATATCTTCTAGTGTGTATGTACATCTTAAAGGCTACTTTTTGAAAACTTTTGTTGTTGGGCATTTTCTTATTACTGGAATGCGCAATTATTCGTATTATTTAATAACTTGATTTATTTATAAATTTATTATTATTATATTTATATAAATTATTATTATTATGTATAAATTATTATTATTATTATTACTAATTAAATTACTATTATTATAATTATTAAAAAATTTATTTTTACGAAATTATTTAATTTTATTTTTATGAAAATGATGAAAACAAAATGAAAAAACCCCATGAAAACAAAAGACATAATTTAATGATTATATGACGATTTTAGGGTTGAAATTTAAACCGTCCCTTTCTCTTCTCACCAGAAGAACCACGATGCGGTTGTTTTTGGACTCGCTTCCCTCACTCTCCGTATAGTTTTGAATTTCGATAATAATACTATTTAACAAGGAATTTTAAAGTCCTCCGCGCTTTTGCGCATGCGTTAGGATGAGTTCCATTCCTCAAAATAATAGGGTTGAAAGGAAAAATTGAAGGAGGATATATTTGCATTTAGCAATGAAGTAAATTCGGATGAGACGTAAACATTACAGATAAACATTACAGATTTATGAGACGTAAACATTACAGATAAATAGTAATACAGGAGGGAAAAAGTACTGATGCAAAATAAGATATTTCAAAACAAATTTTATTTAATGTAAGGGGAGTGAACATAAAATTATGAAGATTAAATCAAATTTTAGTTCCCAGTGGAACTACCGATTTATGTTGCACTTTAATGCAAAAATAGTTCCCTCCCAAAATGATAGAAAAATATTTTAAATTTTTTTCTCTGAGGAAAATTGTAAAATAAAATTTTAAAATATTCGGTCGATTCTCTGTCAGTGTGATCGATTATGCAAACAGAAATCTGTTAGCGTCTGAACCACTTAATTGTCATCCAGGACAACCTTAGAAAGGATCTTTAAGGACAACTGAAAGAGATCCAGGGAAAGAAAAGAAGACAGCGTAACGCGGACCCAGTCAAACTGTCCTCTTTTTCTTGTATCTGTGAGTGACATCTCTTCACTTTCACGACTTCGAAGCACGGATAATGAGGGCGTGTCATAAAAGGAAAAGGACAGCGACCGTTCGCGAAGTTTTAAGAGACGAAGAGGTTTTTTTTTTTTTTTTGGCGTCTCTTTAAAATTTTTTTTTCTTTTAAGACTGACTTTTCATACACTTTATTTTTTTTTCATTCCTATGAAAAATTTCAAAAAATCCACCGATAAGTGTTGTTTCTCATGCTCTTGCCATTGGACAAATCCGCTGTGACGCAGATACCTATTTGAGCCAATAGGATGTGTATCTTGATTTGTTTCAGGGATACCATCTAGGGCCAATAGTACGACTTTGCCACTCACGCGTCACAGCCTTTTTTTACGTGGTGGACTTTCATTCATACATTTCATTCACTCACCCAGAGATCGTCATTTAGACCTGGATCAGAGAATGATCACCTCTTAACCAGTGCCCCCAGTGGTATGACTCAAGACACGGAGGACTTTGTGACCACGACAGATTTATATGTGCGCCTGTCACCATTACACACGGGGAATCATTGGCTGGCAGATACGAGCTCGTAACCTAACGGACACGAGTCCAAAGCCTTACCAACCAGACTATACGGGCCATAAATAAGTTATTCTTTTTACAGAAAAATGCATCTGCCAAGCGAGTATATTCTAATGTGAGGTTTAAGTTTAGTGATATTAACGTCCCATTTTGAAGCAACACTAGGGCTATTTTGGAATGGAACTCGTCATTTTGAGCCGCGGTCAGATGACGAGAATGACAACTGACCTGGCACCCCCGACACCACACCAGCGGGAGGACGTTTGACCCCGACGGATTTAACGTGCATCAGATCCGCTTACCCGGTAGTTCTTCGATGGAATCGGGTCTCGACCCTGAAAATTTCCTGTTCCGAAGACGAGACCTCACCACCAGGTCAACGTGGCCCCTATTTTAATGTTAAATTTCAAGGATATTGCTTCATTTCAATTGCGTTGTATGAACTAATTTATACTGGAAAGCGTGAATTGATTATAATGGTAGCAGCAAATGAGTGCGAAATAGATTTTATAGACAAAACGAGACAAGTCTTATGTGAATAATTTTTATTTTCATTTTTGAGCACATATTAAATTTAATATTTAATCAATTAAAAAAGCAAATCCCCAGTTCCAACATTCAAAGGCCAAAATCAATTTTTATTATTCAAATGAGTTTACTTAACTTTCCTTCACAAAGGTCCACTTTCACAGAATTTCATAATTTTATTATTATTATTCCTTTCGGGTTTTAAAGCTGTTTCGGACAATTTTAGCTGAAACGTAAAAATCAAATGTACCGAATTTGAACATTATAGAAATCTCTAATAATAATTAAGAATAAAAGCCTTTTTGTGCACCTGTGCACATATATGAGCTTGTGAAATTGCGCTTTGGCAATCCAAATGTTGACCATTTGACTTAGGAAAACTTTTAAATATGAGGTACGAAATGAAAATCTCTGAGCAATTGTTTCTGTAAATTTTATTCAGGATTTCAATTCATTATTAAGGAGATTTTCTTGCCTTCCCAAAACAACCTTCAAACATACTATCGTACAAAACTTATTGTCATATTATTTCGAAATTCTAAATATAGTTTTCATAATTCCAACTTTAGCATTTTTTTTTCTTTAAAATTTTGATAATGACATGAAAATATATTTCTTATCACATGAAAAAAAAAAGATTTTTCATTGTTTCAGTGGAGTTCTGACTGTCTGCTTTGCTTCCTCAAGTATTTAATTTTGTCGTTTCATCTCATTTTTAATGAAAAGAATTTGTTTACAATCTGAAATAATTGCATAAGAAGTTAAAAAGTCACGTTGCTGTACCTTGAAAGGTAATTTGTAATTAGAAGGTAGACCAATGAAACACAATTTTAATGGAACTGCAATGACTTTTCTTCAACAGAAAAGTCCATGTACATAATAAATGAAATAAGTGTAAGACTGTAAAAATAATGAGTTTTAAGCTGCATCACAATTAAATGTTTGAAATTGCTCTTTTGAGGTAATCATGAACATCAAGTTATGCATAATGATTTAATGGATACGATAATACGCGACGATAATTTTCCAGAGAACCATTTGGGCTACAAAGATAGTTAGTTATAAAAATATATATTTCATATATTTTGTCATAACTCAAAACTCAGTTTAAACTGTATTAAAAATCGCATATCTTATAATATTAATGAAATTATTGATATTTCATTCCAACATTATTTAAAACTTTTATTTTTATAAGAATTCGTTGTTATCAGTCTATGGTAATTAGGTGTCTCTTCTCTAATAATTATGTTAGAATATCTTCAAAAAATTGTCACATTTTGCGATTTTATTATTTTTCAAATAAGACGAAATAAAGCAGAATTTTTTTTCACTTCAAATTAGAACCAAACAAAATGTATTTAAACTTTCTAGCAGATACTTCTCGAGGGTGGCAATACTTATTTCTAATGACTCTATTTTATTAACGAAACTAAATTTTTCATCTTTTTAAAAATATATATTTCGATATATGTTTTTTCTACGTCTGACGTTTATTTGTAGATATCTTCATCTTCTTCGTGAGGGCCATGGTAGCCTAGTTGTAAGCTCCCGCCTTCGGAACCGGAGGGTTTCTGGTTCGAGACTCGGTTTCACCGAAGGACCATCATGCGAGGGGTCTCCTGAAGTCCAAATTAATTTTATTAGGTTATTAACTATAGATAGAATGATAATTAGATTTTATTCATTCATAATTAAAAGCAGGCAGGATTGTTAAATCTTTCAGGCCAAACGTCCTCAAACTGGTGTGGTGTGGATAGGGGAGTGCCTATTCAGGTGTTGTCCTCGTCATTTCACCGTGATTCAAGATTGGGAGGTCAGTCCCTAAATAGACCTACTGCTGCTTTACAACGGGATGTCAAAATAACTAAACTATCATCTACATCATAAAAAGCAATTTCATATCTGTCTTTAGAGTAATTGTAATTTTTTTAATGAATACTCCTTGCTATTAATGATATTTTAGGCTTTCACGAACAACTTAAGAAAACATTTTTTAAGTTTAATAAACATAACGTAAGTAATTCAATTGCGTTTCAAATTAAAGTGAATTATTGTTTCATTTTGTATGTACAAAAACTATCCTTGACCTTTTATGTAAGGTTATGCACTTTATGTATTATTATCTATTTATTTTATAACAGACCACTGAAAAAATTACCCAGTGTCTGGTGTCCACAACCCAAAATTTCTTGATGAACCATAGTTCAACGAATTTCAAATTTTCTCTGAATTCAGACCAAATTCATGTTATTAGGTTTTTACTATAGAAAGAATGATAATTATAATTTAGTCATTTATTATTAAAATCAGGCAGGATTGTTAAATTTAAAAAATGTCTGCTTTGAAAATTGACTTTTTAATATACTTTGAATCGATGCTGTAATTAAATGAGCACACGGTTATAAGTCTTAAGAAAAGAAATCTGTTTCGAATATCTTACACAAAGATTTCTTCAACCTATATTTATCACATATTAAATTTATTTATCAAAAATTATAAAAAAACCATTAGAATTCCTAAGAAATTCAGAGTAAGTTCTTAAATTTGTTCTAAGCTCTGTTCAAAGTAAAAAGTTTTGTATTTAATATAGTTGTGTATTGCACAAATCAAGTGTAATCTTAAAAGCAGGATTAAGAGAAGAAATAAAACTAGAATGGTTCGACATAAGGTATATGTCCCAAAACGAAAGAGTAACTTTCGACTTTATTCCTAATCCGGAAATTAAAATAAGAAGATACCATCCGCTTGTAATCCGAATGATATCTGGACATGGGAGATTTCCAACCTATTTCCAAAAATTTGGAAGAACGGAAGAAAATAAATGCATTTATGGAGAAATGGGTACGGTTTACTACTATTTAATGGAATGTATGGAGGTCTCAGAGTGAAGGAAAAACCTGAAGATTGTAAATGATGATTGAAATACAGTACTGATGGTACCAGGTCATCTCAAAACTCTGAAGGATATGATGTTTAAGATTGACAGTTTCATTCCAACTGTTTGAGAGAGTGCAGATGGGGAGGAAGACAGTCATTTACTACCCCGAAAGGAATGTCAGTTTGAATGTTCTATCAATGTCAAGTTGCACAATACTTATTCAGCAGTCGACCACAACAAATCTTGTCGATGCTGCTACGTTTAGTGGTGGTGGGGTGATCGGATGTATACAAGAAAAAGTTTTGTATTGCATTATTTTTTAAAAAATTATTTTAAGCTTCAAGCAAATTTAGAAATCATAGTTTCAAACCTTCAAAAATAGCATAAAAAAACTTCCATAAAAATGAGCTAATAGTACCTTAGAGGCCAAGAATCATAAAATTTCTTCATCAAAGTGCTCCGCTTTTTGCACTTTTAGAAGAAGAATTTAGATACCGGTCATGAATAATGTTTTTACACATTCGGAAGTGTGCTCCAAATTCTCAATCAGAAATATCTTGATGAATATACATCACCGCAAAGGATTTACTGGCAGAATCTTTGATATTCTTTTTCCTGGTTTCTGTACAAAATGAATTGATAAGTTTAGCTGAATAGTGGACTATATCATCAAGAACTAAGAAATTCTTCTAATCTCTGGACGCTTTTGGTAGAAATAGCCTTAAAATCTTTTATATCATTTTCATAATTATATATACACTGATGGAAAAAAACTCCCAACACTAGGAAGGAGCTGTGCTAGATAAACGAAATTTGGTAGGCGTGTTTATACATCTGAAAGATGACGTCAATTCAAATTTCGAGCTACGCGCATA
>JAPMOQ010046932.1:40911-133120 GCA_026543055.1 Argiope trifasciata
TGGACCAATTTGTTTGGAAATTGTTCTAAATTACTAAGGAAATTTTACTTAATTTTTAATTTGTTAAAGGTAATTTTATTTTAAAAAATTCAATTAAACTTATTCAAAACTTTTTCCAATAAAATATCAGAAGAATTAACTCTTAACCTCTATGAGTAAGTGGCAACAAACGGGCCAAGCGAAAACTTAAGAAAAGGCTTTCATTCATTTCCTTTTTTTCAAGGATTGGAAATTTCAATTCTTTTTTCTCGTAAAATTCAATATTTTTTGTTTAGTTATATTAACATTCCAGTTTCAAAGCAACACTAAGATTCTTTTGGAACAAGCTCGCAATTTTGAGGCATGGTCAGATGACGAGGAGGATCCTCAATTCAGACTCTCTAATCTTCCACACCCTATCAGCGAAATAACGTTTGGTCCCGACGGATTTTGCGTGCACCAGACCCTCATAAATGACAGTTCTTCGGTGTAATTGGATCTCTAACCTAAAACTCTCTGCTTCCAAAACTTATCTGAAACTCTACCAGAAATTTGAAACATACCAGCCCAAAACTGCGACCCTAAATGCAAATAATATAGATTATTAAAGCAATAAGCAAAAACTAAAAGTGAGATATTTGCATTCCTTTATGCATTTCCAGCTTCGATAATGCAAATAAATTATCATTTACACTGCGCATATTTCTAATGCTAAGCAGGAAAATATCTTTTTTATATATTCCTTTTGCTTTCATTGAATAATATAGAAATACATTTAATGCAAAGATTGGTTGCAGAACCAAACTTAAAATGAAACTCAACAATAATAATAAATCTTGAAGTCTGGTCTACGTAGAGTCTGCAAAGCACATATTCTCTGCCTTATCATGTTCCAAGACAAGCAGTTATTTCCGTATGTTATCACCAAATCCGCTCCAGCAATATATTAGAAAAGACGCCAAAAAAATTCAGAAAAACGACTCCCAAAAACTCTGGAACATTTCCTCGCCAGAAGCGGAATAAGGAAAAATCGCCAGAATTAAGTTAATTAAGGAACTTGCAACTCCTTCCCAAGTTTATGCTTATAATCGCCAAATCGGATCATTCATCACTCGAGCAGATTAGCGCCAAAAGCTCGTTTTCGGAGTCTAAAAATTTTCCGAGATGAGCCCTGTTGCTAATTACGCTTCGGGACCATTTAGTATATGATTAAAAGATGATTTCTTGAGACCTTTCATTAGAGGGAGAGAGCTCCTTGAGTCTCACACTGCAACGCTCTTTAATGAAAAGTTTCACGACGACCGCATGCATGAGAGGATAATATTTTAGTGCCTCTAGAGTTTCATGCTCATCATGTAATGCAATATGGTAATATCTCACATCTTAGAAGTGCGGCGAAAAGACTTCTTCACAGGTTGAAATGTTTGGCAGAAAAAAAATATTTTACACTTTGTTTAGAAGAAATTCTTCATTTAATGCCAGGTGTTTAATCTTCTCTCGCAAAATGTATGGTTCAGCTGTTGTTTTTTCCTCCATTTATACAACTGTAATAAGTAAAATGTCAGAATCATTCTGAATTCCAAGTACATGGAGTATAATATCGCCAATAGCAAAAAGAACAAAAAAATTGTAATGGAAAAGTTTTCAGATTTCAGTTTTTATTAAAATTTTCATTTGTGATTTCATTATATAATATAGAGAACTTAGAAATAGAGTATTTAGAAATATGAAGAAATGGATATTTTATCTGATATGAGATTGAAATCTGATCATCTCACGATACACGCATCAAATTTTTTTTTCGCAGTATCCAAGCCTGATTTAAAGTCCAACGATGTAATGCATTCACATTTATTTACAATGGTGGGAAATTGAAATAGGATTGAAATATTTATTTTTTCCATTACAAAAATGTATGTAAGTTTGCTTACTTCAGTTATATTAGCGTCCCATTTTGAAAGCAACACTAGGGCTATTTTAGGACATACCTCGTCATTTTGAACGGCGGTCAGATGACAAGGACAACACCTGAGCTGGCACCTTCTCTCCACACTTCCACATCAGCGGGAGGGCATTTGGCCGCGACGGATTTAACGTGCATCAGACCCGCGTTCAAGGCAGTTTTCGGTGCTTTAACTTTTAATTTTAACTTTTGCTGACGTGATCTTAACACTTTTTGATGAAAGTAAGTTGTTGTAATTTCATTTTGTATAAAATAAATTGTTAGAAAGTATGGCCATATATAGGGTAGTTGAATAAGTTCCTTCTGTTTTTCAACCAATGGAGCTACTGGAGCTGATGGCGTTAGTTTATGTTTAGCTTAGTTTAGTTTAGTTATATTAACATTCCGTTTTGAAGCAAGTCTAGGGTTATTTCAGGACGTACCTCATCATTTTGAACCAAGGCCAGATGATGAAAATGACACCTGAACTGACATCCCCTCTCCAAACGTCCACACCACACTAGTGCACCAGATCAACTTACATGACAGTTCTTCGGTGGAATCGGTTCCGAAGCCGAGGCATTACCACCAGACCACCATGGTCATTGTTTAATTTGATAAAAAAAAAAGTTACAGAAATTGCATACCATTAGGACAGACTACAATCATAAGAACCATCTGCACTTGTTGAAGTTATTGCAAAAGATGATAATACGATTACTATAGTTCACTGGATATTGCAAGAAGTACTGCCTTAAACTCGAATGTATAGAAAACCATAGTTCAATTATTTACTGATTTAGTGCATAACAGACCCGTTTACAAGACCGCTCTTCGGTGAAATCGGGTCTCGAACCTAAAACTTTTCGGTTTCTAAGCCGAGACCTCAGCAACAGTCGGAAAAATGCACATAAAGAAATTTTCATTTTTCTATTTAGCTTTTAAGACTTTTCATATGGCAAAATTAATTTTCCCATGGAAATTTTTCTGTTGGTAGGAATTATTTATAATAAAATAAATTTCGTAAGGCAAACAGTAACTTTTTTTTTCAAATCTTTGCTAACTGGTATTGTTTTTCAAAACGAAAGTGATGTCTCATAGATCTGTCTTTTAAGCATCTATTTTCTGCTGCGTTAATATGAATGTTTGGCAAAATCAAACTCGGTTATGTATTTCGATTATGTTTATTGAAAATATTATAGGTCCTAATGTAGTTTCCAACAGTTTATAGATGGATTAAAAATGTAAAATGAATTACCTATTCTAATACTACTGCAAACGAAATCTCTGATTGTTGGAACAGGAACGTTTCTATTTGCCTTTGGAGGTAGGATTTTTTTTAATCTTGCGATCAATCTTTTGAAAATAAAAGGTTTCCTCCAAATAGAAAGCTTAAAAATTCCAAATCGTAGTTTTTGAGAAGCTATACAATTAATTAAAACTGCTTAAGACTTAAAGAGATTGTTTTTTAAAAGGCTATTGTATCATAACAAAACAGCTGATAAAAAGTTTGTAGCAAAGAGAATTCAATTTGTTTAACAAAATCACCAAGTATTTAATGACATTTAGCAATTAACAAAACATAAATTCTGTTCATATCCTCCATCTCGAGATACTTATTATTTCCTTGCTTTCACCAAATTTATGAAATATATCGAGCAATTTAAAAACTTACTTTTAAAGAACTTACTTCATTTTCCAGTGAATCCGGCGGCCACCACAAAGAACAGGAAAAGTGGCCGGAATCCGAGCTCATTAAGGAACTTCGAACATCAACGCGTCGTCCATCATTCTTCTGATTATCGCCGCGGCTCAATTTTAGGTGAGCCAAAAATGCTTCGCGACTAGCGTCATTCCTAATTATGCCTCAGCAGCTCTTAGCAGATGATTAGAGGAGGAGATATATTTAATTAGGGGAGAGCATTTCTTTAATCTCTGGCTTTAATGCCTGCGGATGAAAGTCGAGAGACTGTCTCTGTAATTAATGACAAAGCACTGGTATCTTTGCTCTAACTTTTGTTTCCTTCGTCCTTTGGCAAGTGTCTGATCGTCAACGGAAAATGTAGCGGAACATATTCTCAGAAGCTGAAACATTTTCGTTATAATTTTTTTGACCATATAAATAAAAACGAATGTTTGTCTGTATATCTTTTGTGCTCTGCCCTACCCCTCATCCGGTTGCGATGAAACTGTGAAAACTTCTTAAGGGATGGTTATAGTGATAATAAAATTATTCAAATATTAAAGTAAAATAACAAAACAATAGCAATGTTCATGAATAAATTCCTTTCATTTGTATGGATATTTTTTCGTTATCAATATATTATTAATTGAATCCAAAATGCTTATGAATATTTTTAAGTATGACATAAAAATAAATTTTTTAAAACAACTGGACAAAATATGAAAAAAATGCTTAAAATGCTTTCTACATTATAGTTCAACTGACATAGCGGCAAGTATTTTAAATTCCATTTCCTAAGTTCAAACAGAAATTTCACCAACACAAAACCAAACAAATTTCACTACAACACAAATTTTATCTCTAAGTTCAAAATAAGTCTATTTTTCAATTCATGCTATTCGTTTCATACACTATAGGTCAAATACATTTTTTAAACTTGTAATGGATGATATTGGATGTTAATGCAGTTTTTTTAGTTATTAATTCATTAAATTCAATTCATTTTTGATACTTTAAATAGAGTTTTAAAAGTTGTAATGAAATCTGAAAACCTACACACAGTGGCTCAATCGGTCAAATACGAGGATTTTAGTTTTTTTCACGTGAAGTTGAAGAATGCGAGTTCAATTCATGTGAATATCAATTTTTTTATAATTATTAAATAAAAAGTAACTAAAATAAAAATTTTGTTTGTTAATCTAAGCAGGAATTGAATTAAATCATTTTTTATATTACTTGTTTGAATTAAAGAAATTTTCGCTCTTTTAACTCCTTTGTCATCCGAGTGTATTTATTTTCCAAATAAAACAAAAGTCAAATTAAAGTAACCAGCGGGTGACCGAGCTCCGCTCGGAGAAAACAGGTATCGAAGCTAACTCGAAGATTTAAATTTTCAATTGTGATTTATCAAAACAATACATGCCATAAGAAAATTTGTGAAACCATTGGTGAAAAGATAACCGGTTAAAGTGCACCATTGTAAACTATTCTAAACAAAGTTAGAGTTTGGAAAGGGAACTATTCTATACAAAGGTAAAGTAAAGGTAAAGATTAAAGTGTGTTGAAGTTCAATATTTTTGACAAATTTATTTAGAAAAACCAAACATATATACATACATAAGAAACATATTATAAACCTATAACAGCATAAACATAAAAATTTATTAGTTCGCCATATTGGCTATAGATGGCAGCACGTTACCGCTTGAAAATTTAAGTAGCCATTATGGCGAACTAATAAAGTTTGAAAATATCCTATCTGTAACTCCGAACTGCTCGACCGTAGCGCTTCAAAACCGGCGCCAATTGATTCCTCGTGGCCAGAAACCCCAGACCCCCAAGTTTACCGGAGTTTATTAATTCTGGAGTGATTTTCGACTTGGCAACCATTCCTCGTATTATAGTATTAGATTGTCTGCAAAACAACTCTTCTGAACTTTTAAATCTATTTCATTAAAAGTTTTTTTCAATTAAATCAATGTTTTCAATGACAAATTAAAAAATAAAATAAGCGATGCATTCATGCTTTTACAGTAATTTAAATTTCAGGAAAAGATAAGGAACAAAGCTTGCAAATGCTTTTAAATATAACAAACACGCTCGACCATTTTCCTCAGCGAATGGATCGGAAAATACTTCAGCTTACAGGACCCCATTCCCAACATTTCAGCCGCAAGAATTTAAAAATGATCCGAAAATAATATTCCAGTCTTCACCGAAGAAGGTTCGAGACACTCGAAATAGTGTTTTAAAATTTGGATATATTCCGCCGTCCATATAACGATCTGCCATTTCCGTTTCTCGGAATCGAACAACAAAAAAAACCCATATTTTGCGCTTAAATTCGGAGAAATATTATAGTTCGGAAAGCGTATATTCGATTTTTTTTCTGTTTTGACGAAGCTGATATTGATATCGTAACCGTAAATAGACAAGGTTCGCTATTTGGCTCTATTTTGGGAAATTCAGGTTTTGGAGTTTTAACACAGAAATTGTTTCCAGTGAAGGAGCATATTATATTCCACTTTGTATAAATTTAGAAGAAATGTCCTTTATTCGTGTAGTAAATAGGTTTATTTGTTCTTTGTTTTAGATTTTGATATCATCAAATTGTATCCGAGTGACTAGGTCAAATTTGTCTTTTAACCTTACAGCGGACGCGGCCGTCATACCAACATGGAAGGTCGCGCGTATTTCCCAAATACGCTATAGTAAAATGTAAATTTTCAAAGGCGTAACTATTAAAAATTATATTGTAAATACCTTGGAATTAATAACTACAATTACTTTAAACATTTTTTACTTAAAAAGAAGCAGAAACAATATAAACATGGATGGCAATAACAATATAAAATGACCGCAGTTTAACTGAATGGATTTAAAAATAAAACAAATGAAATTGCCGATATTTTGACAGAACAGTTTTTATATAAAATATAGAAGTGCAAAAAAATAATACAGAATTTATGTATAAAAAGGAAAAAGTAATTGAAAGTTAGATATGAAAAGGGAGAAAATTGTTTCATTGTTATTTTATTGCAGCGTTGCAGTTTGAGCGAATGTCTTTAGTGTGCTCCAATCATATAAATTTCTGGCAAATCTCACAATTGAACCTCGTGATTCTAGTTCACTTTTCTTTTTGCCCCTGACGTCGCATCTTCCCCTTCTTCAGTACCCAGTTCGGCTTTTCTCTTTAGCACCTTTACTTTTAGCTCACTTTGTAGAGACGCGGGTGCTTTTTTTTTCAACAGTTTCTTTCGTAAGTGCATTTGCCAGCTGTCGCCAGTCTAAAACGATACAGATTTATTTGTAAAATCAGATGTAACAAAAACTTACCTGAACGGTCAAGCGTATCTCTAAAATACTAATATCTGATTGGCAGAGACCTGTTAACGCCACAAACTTACGACGACAGAATACAGTAGATCAAAGGGAGGGGGACAAATAGCCGAGGACAGGCGGTCCCAGTGCCATCAGATCTGAAATGAATAAAACGAAATTCATCTCTAGTGTGTCTCACACATATGCGCACCCGCAGGAATGTTAAAATTTGTTCATTAGTAACGTCTCAGTCGGACAATATACACAAGATAAAAGCAAGAAGAAATTCACGCATTAGAATGTTTTAACTCGATTTCCACAACCATCATTTAATTCCACTGTCATCAGACGTTAATGCCTTTCGCTTTCAACGGAATAACCCAAGACACCACATCCTCGCTTCAATGCCTCCGAATAGCGACACAATCTGCCATCGAACTCCGTGTGATGTCCTTATAATTTCAATTATGTCAATATTGTGGCACCATCTATCGGCTGGTCTGGGATAACCGGATCAATTTGTTGCAAGATGTTTTCTTCAATTTATTTTTTAAGCAATTATTATTGCTGAAAAATTTATGGAATACGGGAATCCCTTTATTCCTCTTATTAGCTATTAGACACTCGTTAGTATTTAATTCACAGAATTTATTTAATTCACAGAATAAATAAAGTATAATCGTAAAACACCTTCTTTGATACTTCTCTAACTGCGTTTTCCTTCAACTTATTGAAATAAATTTCTAAAATCAAGCGCTTGAAAACATGAAATATTTGATAATTAAAAGCATGCGCTTTCGATAGCGACAATATAAAACAATGGGATTCTGACAGTTACTCTAAAAAAGAGTTTTCGGACATTCGAATGCCAAGAACCACTTTTGCTGCTTTGGTTGCTTATCCCCTCTCGGATTGAACTCCAATACAAAACCAAGTCGAAGAGATCGGGGAAAGAGGAGTGCAGTAGCTTCTGAGGGACTCCGAACACCTGTTGGTTGACATCTGACTTTAGCTCCTATGAAGATGACACTATCTTGTACAACCCCTTTTCACAGGGGAGAGGAAGGAATTCTTTCACACTCCATAGATGGAACACAGGTTAAAGAATCCAGGATTGAAGCCCAAACTACAGGGGAGTCACGCTATTCCTAGGCCACTACTCCGCTAACACTTTAATTTCAGAGATAATTGATCAGTGCATAGTCGACAAGGAAGTCGAGTTAAATCCATTTATTAGCTCAACTCTGAACTAAGAACATTGTGACTGAGAGATCTTCAGCTTTTACAAAAGTAGGGAAAGTTCCAGAATACCTTTCTGGAGACAATCCAGAGCACTTGTCTGGTAAATGACAGAAAGGTCCAGAATCTTCAGGAACACGAAGAGAAGGAAAAACAAACTTTAAGTCTACTGGGATTCGAACACATGATCTCCTGACTATGGGTCCAGCGGCATAACCATTCAGCTATGCAGACTCGGGAGTGTTTCATTTCAATGCGGCAATATTGTGTTTTCCTTTTTTGTGTCCGAATGTTAAACTAACAAAGAAACGTATCATGCTGATATGGCATAATCGTTTATTTGAAATCAAATCAAAGCATAACGCAAACTAGAAATCAAACGAAATAACATTGAGTCAAAACTTTTCAATAAATATGGAAATGAGTTTCGATTAATATGAATGATGAAAATTTATATTTACATGGAAAACTGAATTTTTATTCAGCTTTTCAATTGTATAACACTTATGAATAAATCACAAGAATTTTATTCAAAATGTCCTGTGTAAATTACCACCTCAGGTTTAATTATATTGCTAGCCTACAGAGATTATTTTGCCAATCTTCAATAAAGCACCTTCGAAAATAATAGATAAAAATGCTAAATTAGTTTTCATATATCGATGAACTACTGTTTATTATTAAATGATATCTGTTACATATTGAAAATTCAAAAGTCGATAAACTTAATGTTAATAAAAGTCAACTGATACAAGGAAACGAATCCCGTTTGTTATGCTTATTTTTCTAAAATATTTCATTTTGATTATAAAAAATCTGAAAATAAACATATCATAGAAATATTGATGTGTTTTTATTTTTAAAAATTCGATTTAACGAGAGTAAAAAGAAGAGAAGGTAAATATCAGACTTTTATAAAAAATAAAGACACGAAAAACCAGAAAAAATTGCTACCGAATCGAGAATAATTTTTATCACCTACTTTTTATATAAAAAATTTATTTAAAATACTCGATTTAGAGAATGTAAAAAAAAAGAATAGAAATGTCTGACTTTTGTAAAAATAAAGACACGAAAAACTAGAAACAAATCACTATCGAATCAGGATGAATTTCTGTCTCCTACTTATAACGCTGGTTCAAATTTTATTTTCCCAAAACTTTGATGTTTTCCCCAATCTATTATGATTTCTTTTCATTTGTACTTAAATTATGGCTGAAGGTCAAATGGAAAAGAAATGATGACATTCATAAATTGGGAGACTCGGAAAAAGGGGGGAAAAAGGACGACAATCTGATTTGGTGGGCATTATCTTATATTCAGTGTCTTCATTAGTTCTCTGCTATCTGTATCAAATGGGCTTTTTTTCCTCCTTTTCATGTCTTTGTGCTTAATAGTTTTCTATTTGTTTCTCGGAGTGGGCTTCGTTCGGAAAAAGTGGGAGCCTGCTGCAAATCTCATTTGGGACTTTGTCCAATTTAGAAACCTTTGTTATAAAATTCTTTAAGGCAAGAAAAAATTTCAGCTATTTATTTGAAATCATATTCATTAGGATGTGGGTTTTGTTTCAGAAAATTTGCTTTTCCTAAGCTTCATACTACTTAACTTTCAATATTTCAATATATTTTTTACTATTGGTTTCACACTGGAGTTTTTGCGACCATTTGTATTACATTCAACGTGCAAGCAAGTAAACAATTAATTTTAGTTACTCATATGTGAGTTACTTTTAAACATAAACGCTTACTTTTAAATAATCCTTAATACAAAAAGATCTTATTGCCTTCTCGTAAATTCATAATTTTAGGTGGAAATTTGTATTCTTTTCTTATTCTGCCTTAAAATATTTCGATAATAGAGTGAACTAAAGCAACTTCACTTGAATGCTATCTTATCTTATCTATGTTTTTGCAGGAATTCAATATATATTCTGATACATAACTTTATACTTATTACAAGAGTGTGAGTTGTTTCCATTAATAATACCTGTATAGAACTTCCATTTATGTATCCATATATAGCTCTCATAAATAATATCCTTATAGAGCGCTCATAAGTAATATCCATATAGAGATTCCATTAAATAACATATGCATTATATATTTACAGTTATAAAAAGTAAGAAAAGGCGTGTGCAAATAGTCTCTTGAAATAATTCTAATTTTTAAATTAATATTCAACAAGACCTCTAAACCTTTAATACTTTCTGTAAAATATATAAATTCAATTTAATAATGATTGTTTATTTTGGAGGACAATTCATTTGCTGCTTTACAAAAAAAAAATTGAACCATCTCATTTCAAATACATATACATACATACATACATACATACATACATACATACATATATATATATATACAATACATCTAAAAACTTTAAATAGTTTTCCAAAAAATCATTTTTTCGAAAATTTTCCTTTGAAAAATGACTTTATATTCAACAAGTCCTAGAAATTTTTATTTCTTCCTGTAAAATATATAAATTCAATTTAACAAAAAATTAATGTCATGTTACATTAAATAACATTAATTTTTATATTAAAGGACGATTCAATTGCCAAGTTTTACGGAAACAAAGAAATGCAGTCATCCCATTTCAAATATATTCATAAAATTTATTCCATTTTAACTGTCATTTGACTGGGCTCTAACAGTAAAATGCAGAAAACAAAGAGGTCCAGATAGCAGTTGGACTCGTGTCCATTAGGTTATGAGTTCAAATCCACCAGCATAAGATTCCCTGTGTGTGGTGGTGGTGACTGATTCATGTGTAACTCTGTCGTGGTCACAATGTCCCTCAAACACTGAGTAATACCACTGGGGACACTGGTTCAGAAGAGATCGCTCTCTGATTCAGATCTGAATTATGATCTGAGTGAAAGAAAGTCCACCTCGTAAAAAGGGCTGTGATGCTTGAGTGGCAAAGTCGTACTCTTTGCCACTCACTGAAAAATTCAAGCCATTGAATGGTGCCACTGAAACAAAATCAAGAGACACACCCTATTGACTCAAATCTCTGTCTACGTCACGTCGGGCTTGTCCAATGGCAAATGCAATAAGATTCAGCAACAATAGAAAAGATTGCATTAAACGCTAAAACCTTTTTAACTTCGTTCTACGGAGCCATCTGCGTAAAGATGTCTCCTTTCAACTTTCCACTCTCACGGCGAAAACTTAGCTCTCTCTAAGCTCTGTTTTGGCTCTCATATTAAAAACTATGAAGATTTTTATCGTACAAGACAGTGGAAACAGTAAAAAATGTGGTATAATGGGGGGAGGGAAGGTGAATCTATATAAAGTTCTATTTGGAGCTCATTTTGTGAAACGCTTCGCCCCTGATTCGATAATAAAGTAAAGGCTCTGAGAAATGCTCGCCAGTGGCGCGATTCCAAATGATTGCCTGTCAGAATTTAAGCGGGAAAATTTCGTGACGTTATTGTGGAAAACTTTCAGTCAGCGGACCATTTTTATTTAGGGAAAAACTGAAATTGGATTTCATCATTATTAAATCAGGGTGTCTTTTATGCACGGTATTGAATTTCGGAATGTCAAAGTTTTGACTTGCTTATTTCACGCCAGGTTTAGTCCTTTCATGATTCCTATCAAATCAACTGTAAATACGCACAAAGAAAGATTAAACATTAATAATAAGTAATAGTTACTAATGTTCTTAAATACAGTAAAACAATATATAATATAATTAAGCAACATAAGATATGTGAATATTAGCTTTCTCCTCAATAGACAGAGAAACGAGAAGGAATATGAACAGTTTTTTTGAATTTAAGAAAATGATGAATAAATTATTTTAGTTTAATGAATTATTTTGATCAAAAAAATATTTTTTTTTATTTACTATGTACTGTCATTCTAAATGCTTTGAGAGTCTTTAAAAAGCAAAATATTTTTTAGTTAAATTCATTAAATTAGAAATATTTAAAAGTTCTTGAAATCTCAAAATTATTTTCTATTTATAAGAGGCAGCAATACTTTATAGTAAAAAATGAAACCAAAAGAAATAAAACTTCCTCTAGTAAGTGTTTTCTCTAGTAAGATGCAATTAGCAATTAGTGTGATAAATAAGAAAATATATATTACATTAAATTCAATTATTTGACATTCTACTCAAGCGAATGCTAGAGCATTAATATAGTGGTCTGAGGGATCAGAACTATAATTTTTCTTTTTTTGGCAATAGTTGATTAACGCCAAAAGTTATTAATCTTTTTGCAAAAAATCTACGAAAATGGTTTAAAAGATATAAATGCCCTTTGTTCTGTAAAAAACTTATGATCTACGCAAATGACTTGTGTGATGAATAGAACTTATCGGAGGATCAATCTTGATTTCATGACCAGAATAAATATATTTGATTAAACAATAATTAGAATATATGTTGAATTCAACTGTTTAAAATAAACAATAATAAAAAATAAATTACTGAAATACATACAAGCACATAACATTTCAGAAACCCTTTTCACCATTGTTAAAATAATGAGTAAAAACTATACCACTTACGTGCCTTACCTTTTTATGTTCCAAATGTTTGCATATACTTTTGGTTCGCTCAGAAATCAGAAATGATTTTGTGTCAGTAAACTCCTTCAAAATCAAATTCACTGAGTAAATGACTCTGTAATATAATGTTTTTAAAAAATGAACTCTGATGTCGATCGAATTTGAAAGTGATATTGGTTTGTTTGTCAAATAATTCCATATCTCGACCAGTGTAGATGAAACATAAACGGCTGTAAAACACGTCTGTTTTGTTTTATGGAAAAGAAAGTGTCAAAACATTTCAAAATTCCAGGGGAAACTACTAAGGTAATTCTTCATCTTGAGAGATTTACATTGATTCAACACTTGCTATCTGTGAAATTTTGTTGAAAAGAAAAAGAGAACGTGATCATATCAATCTGCAAGCACTTGCTTTCTCTAGATTTATCTTTTCAGATTTTATTCTTCACTGAGAATTTCACTTTACTTGAACTATAAACAATTTGAATCAATGAAAGAGAACAAAGAGAGTTTGTTAAAGTTTCGTGCGATTGAAAATAAAAGAATTTCTATGATTTATTCTAACTATGGAAAGCAAAGTACAAAAAGTAAACAAAGCGGAAGATTAATTTGAAAGAAACTATCATCATCAGAAAGAAATACCCTGAATTATTGATTCATTTTTAAATATTCAGCTTCCTTTTAAGACATATAATGACAGTAAGTGTTACTGATATGAAAAGATCACTGAATGCTAAATGCTGTAATTGTATTTGAATACGTCATGTAAGTAATAAACGATTTATAATTAATTGATTGTTAAAGCGTCAGTCTCGTAACCGAAAGGTAGCGAGTTCTGTTCTTGTCTCGGCCAAAGACCGTCGTGTTGGCTCATGACAGTTGAGGCGCGTTGAATATGCAAAGTCCTCTAAAATCCCATAACCTCTGGGGGTATTGAGTCGGTCTCTGATTGGGATCTCCATTCTGGCTTGCGGATGGATGAAGGAGTTCAATCACCCCCTAAAAACGGTTGTATGTTAGAGCAAAGTCGTCCTTTCACCTGAACGGTGCTCGTTCACAATGAAAGGTGCATACTTCTGCCTCAATTCGAAAGAACTCCGCTCATTCGGGCTTGGTATGACCAAGTGGCATTAGACTCACCACCACAACCAAAAACGATTTCTACAATACTTCATTTGGTGACTCACTATTATATAAGTCATTTTTATTTAAATTGGAATTTAAAAACTCACTTTTTTGAGGAGCATTATAAAAACATTAGGAAAAGTAAATCCCTATCCTAAGACGTAATATAAAAAATATGGAAAAGGAATTATAAAATATTTCTCTATACGATAGAAGACATAAAGAGTAAGCTCATTCTTCTAAGTGTTTTGAAATGCTCTGTATTTTCTTACAATTTTCTTAAAACAGTTCAAATCACCCAAAAGCGTAATAAATATTTACCGTATCTCGAAAAAGCACATAACACATTAATCCTCATCTTCACACACATAAAAGATATCCAAAGGATATGGATACACATTTCCTAGATTTCTCCTGACGCCTTCAGTTCTGTTTACATCCAGAGATTACGTTAAAAACGAGCAGCAGAACACCTTTCAAATCTATTTTCCGTGCTGGGAGATCATAACGCAAGGAATCCAAACTTTCAAAAAAAATATAATTCACGGTTCTCACATGCAGCGAAGAAAGAGAGGTAAAAAAACACAATTCATGTTTTCCTTCGCTGTATACACCTACACAGCTGTATAAAGAGAGCACATTGATAAGTCCAAAGTGCATCTCTTGAAAGGCGAAAATCCGAAATATACTCTTAAATCCAATTTGCACTTCTGCGCCTGTGGAGAGGGAGAAGAGATTATCGTCTCTTTGGAGTTTCGAAAGGAGATTTCTTTCCAATGGGAAGGGAGAGGGTATTTATCTTTTCACCCCTTTTTTTCGAATTCCATTCATCAAATCCATCTCGTGGAGAGCCAGCAAGAGAATCCGCAACTCTGAGCCTTTTTGTAACTTTTTATAATTTAAAATGGAGCCAGAATAATTTATATTTTTTACACTGTTTTATTTACTTTTTTTCTCCTTTGTGGTTGAAATTATGTTCAGGAAGTGCCATGAAAAATGGTTGACAATTGAATGCCGTTCCAAAAGAATGAACTTTCTTCTTCGTGTCCTCCATCGGCCCTTTATTCATTTATTTTTTCACTGTAAGAATCGGAATATATTTCAGACGTCTGAATTCATTCAAAACAATATGAAAAACGAATGATATTTGTTTTGGCACATCACAACGCGGAAGTGAAATGATTTATGTTCTCCAAAATAAGGCCAATACAGATGGTTTGTTAAGACAAGAGTTATGGATCCCAATCAATCATTCCTTTTTCATAACTTCATTTTAAATTCTTGTTACAGAATTATTTTAATTTTTAAACTTCGCTTCAATTTCTATCTTAATCTGAGTAATTGAAATCGAAAAAAAATTATAATAAGGGAAGTCATATCACTGATTCTTCTAAACCCTTCGAATTTAGTTAAGTTTAGTTATATTAACGCCCCGTTGTAAAACAACAGTTGGACTATTTTATTGCAGACCTCGCCATTTTGAACCAAGGTCAGATGACGAGGACGATACCTGAGCTGGCACCTTCCCTTCAAACTTTCACACCAACGGGAGGACGTCTGGCCCTGACGGATTTAACGTACACCAGACCCCCTTACACGGTAGTTGTTTGGTGGATTCGGGCCACGAGCCTGAAACCCTTCGGTTCCGAAGCCGAGACCTTGCCACCAGGCCACCGCGGCCCTTATTTAAGTTGGTAAAAAAAGAATACAGAAATTGGAAACCATTAGGCCAGACTACAGTCATAATAACCAACTGCATTTGTCAAAGTTATTGCAAAAAGTCATAATACGATTACTATACTTCATTGCATATTGCAAGGACTGCCTTAAATTCGAAAGTATAGAAAACCACAGTTCAATTATTCTAGCTCTTCCATGTACCACAACCTGAATTTGCGAATTTTTCCTCCTCGGATCTGACGATTCACATTCTCAAACGAATGCCTTCAAATAACGGTACCGAAAATTTCCTTTTATGGATTAACAAATATCTGTTATGCGTCCATCGATCGGAAAAGTATTTTATGACTTGCTTTATATTGATGAATAATCAATTAAATTGATTTCATAAAATTGATATACAAAACATAAGTTTAGAAAATATAACAATCATTTACTGCCAATTAGAGTACATGTAAGTAAAAATTTGAAAAATAAAACACATCACAAGATGAATCAAAAATGGCTAGCAAATTTGGTTTTCATATAGAAAAATCAAATTAATCAAAGTGCATGATTGATAAAAGATATTAATATCGTTTTACAATTCGTTTATGAAGTGTATAAGTTATATTTATATAGGTTAAACTATAAAATAAAGCTGAAAACAACAATTCAATTGTTTTAGATTAAACATAATAGTTCTAACAAACACAGGTGACTCTAAAGTAAACAGGGAGGGCTAAAAAATAAAAGAAACAAAAGGCCAGCTCACAACAGATCTGAATTTCAAATGTCTCATACTAAATGCCAAAAAATACAAAGCAATATCTAAACATTTATTTCAAAAACAAAAGAATTACTCTTATCTCCAAGATAACCAAACATGAGATGAACAATGCATTTCAAAGCTGAATCCCCAAAAGACTTTAATTCACAAAATGAAACCCTTTTAAAATAAATTAAAAAGTTTGTTTTCGTATAAGTATCAATACACAGTAGATGGAAAAAGCATTAAATTAATACTTTTTAATGGAGATAAAATGATCAAATAGATGAGCTACTGGATTAATTCTTTTATCGAAAGTTTTGTAAATTTCTCCGTACCTTTCTGTTATGTCACTTTTCTTGTTACATTTCAATTATTTCTTTTCAAATGTTTCATCACTTTGTCGGACATTTTTGAAATGAGTTCACCGTTTCAGTACAGCTTACATTGTTAATTTCTTCTTTTCATTTAATAATTTTAATCTGCTGGTTGTACACTGTGTGGAAGGGGATTAAACTAAAACATAATTCCTCGAAAGGGCAAATCAACAGATCTATAACTCAATGGTAAGGAATAGATACTAACTGAGTAAGGATTTCACAAAATTTTGATTAAATGTTCAATTAATTTAAAATTTATCGGACTGTTAACGCTTAGATATTCGCGCTTATTTTTAGAAAAAAGATATTTCATATTTATTTCATTCACAACAAGGTTTAACTTAATTTTTTTATTTGAGCTTTTGCCAATGTGATGGCAGCTCATTGTAAAAAGGTATATTTTCCAATGCGAGCATAAAGTTCTCTTTCAGTATAAGCTTTACTTTTATTCCAAATTTATTGGAAATTTCATCCATTTTTATATTTTTTTTACAGATTGTTGTTACAGATTTTTATTGTTTAATAAAGTGTTAACGCTGTTGTATTATTCCATCATTTAAAAAAAGACGTCAATTTTTAAAAATAATTGTTAGATTCTTGCTTTAAAATAATAGCTTAGAAGCTGGGACTCAAATAAAGTGAGTGAAGTTAATAATCAGGTAATACAAAACTTAAACTTTATATTGAGATAGATAAAGCATGAAATATTTGTGACAGTTTAGTAAACGACATTTTCAAATGTACGTTAAAGTTATTCTCACTGACTTCTGAATGTCGTCAAAAAACGTTTATAAGAAACTAGCTGTTACCTGGCGCGTTACTGCTGCAAAAGAAGTATTATTAGGAAATATCATTTGAATTTGATACAATTATCTTGTTTAATTAAAAATGGTAGGAACAATGATATTTTCTTGTCGGCGATAACTACATTCATTGAAATTGAAGGATATATAAAGCAGAAGCATAAATAGCATTTATTCAATGTTTATTATTCTGTTCAACTAAGAAGTATTCATTTTTATGTATTAGATTTGTGTATTCTTTTAGAATTGTAAAACTTGGTGTTCTTTCAGAATGGTAATAAAAGAAAATATTTATTGTACCTCTTGATTTGTTTAATATTCATTCGGAATTCCCAAACTTAATGTTAAAAATGTGATTAAAATATTTTCCTTTAAAATTCATTAAACAAAAAAAGAATATTTATACCGTAAATCTGCAATATAAATTAAAAGATAATATTTTGAAAGCTAAGATGGTTCATAGTTATTCATACTATAATATTTTCAGAAATTACGGCAAATAACCTTAAAATTTTATTAATTGTTTAGTAAAAATTACAAACCTATAGGACTGGTTCCCCTAAAACTTTCTAGCACATTCTCTAATAAAACTATTACCTCTTAGAAAGACTTACATTACATTGATGTATGATAACTACGAAATATTAACGTCTAACTTTAATTTAACATCTGTAATCAATCTGTTGTCACCTTGGCGAGTTATTTAGTTGTTAATCTATGGTTTATAGATGCGGTAAATAGGCCCAAAAGTATTTTTTATGCAATAGATATTTTAAATATGCTTATAACCATTCCGTAAATGCAAGTATTAAGTAATCAAAGTTTTGTCGCAATCGTATGAACGGTACGGCACACAGACAAACATTCATTTTTATTTATATAAATATGAACATTAGCTGCCCTTTTTAGTACAGTCCTTTCGTTTATATCATTTTACGCTTTTTCATGACTCATAGTTTTATATTTTCAAACATTTGGGTTTTGTACACTTCCCATGTATTAGTTTTATTATAAATTGATACAAATAATTTAACTTCATGAACGTGGCTCAGCTTGGCCAAAAAGGGCATTTGTCCCATAAAAAATCTCAACTCCTAAGACAAGAGTTTATCACCTGAATTTAATTAAATACAAAAATTTTAATGGTTATGTAAAATATAATAGTGCTTGCTGTAATAATTATTTTATGACAGACCCTTTTGAAGTCCGTTTAAATTAATTATAAGCGAACTATGAATGTAATGTAAATGTATAGATTATTTAATGTAGTCGCATAAATTAATAATATCAATTGTTTATAAAATATTTATTCATCAAATAAAACGAATTTAAAGTATTATATAAAATGGTTCGACTTAGCCAAAGATGGCGTCTGTGCCATAAAAAAATCTCAATTCAAGCCATAAGACAAGAGATAAGACCTGAATTTAATTAAATAGGAAGTGTTCAATGTTTATATAAAATATAATTATGCTTTCTGCAATACTTATTTTATGTCAGACCTTAAAATTTAGTTTAAATTCATTATAAACAAACTATATATGTAATGTAAATGTATAGATAATGTAATGTAAACTCATAAATTAATAATATCAATTTTTAAAAAATTATTTATTCATTAAATAAAAAAAATTTAACATATTATATAAATTGGAAATATTTTATAGTATTTTTAAAAGTACATTATTTTAGAAAATACAATTAATAAATACCTCACTCTTTGAAATTCATCATCTGTAAATTATTTCTTTCGTCTTTGGAATTCTCCAAATGAAGAAGAATGATACAATTTAACAAAACTGTAACAGGATTTCTTAAGTATCCAACATAATGAAAGAAAGTTAATAAAAACGAATCAAAAGAGCATTTGAGTCTTCATTTCTGCTTCAAAGAAATAGCTTCGTACAATGAAAGATAATTCCTTACCTATAAGTGGAGAGCTAACATCTCAACTTTCATCTAAGAGTTTCGGATTATCGAAGAACTCAAATTCCAAGCGATACAATGAAAAAATGACTCCTTTAGAGATTAAAATCGGATTCTTCCTTTTTTAATTTTTTTTTCGAGATGCATTTATTCTAAGTAAAAATATCTTTTAAGAACGAGTCTACTTTTCTATTTAAACTAATTTAATTATCAGATTTTTGAAATTTTATATCAGTTATGTGGTAAAATAGAAATATCTTTAAAATGTTATTCATTCCATAAATGTATTTACAAAGGACTTTGGATAGTTTTTTTACAATCAATTTTATTTAGGAACTAATATCCTTAATTCCTATTTTAAAAAGTTTGATTCTAATTTACTTTAATTGAAATTCCATTTCTAAAGATTAGAAAGCAAAGAGCGTTTACAAGGAAAATCAAATATACGTGTTTTGAATAAATTGTATAATTCCTCTGAAAATAAAGCTTAAATTCATACTGTATAGGAAAAAGATGAATACGCTTTTCTTTAAAATGTAAAAAAAGGAATTATTATTTTTTTTTTCATTCTCCAAACGTATTTTATATATAAAATAAGATTTCCCGTTCCTTTGATAGAAATAAAAGCATACCTCTTTTGACAAGTAAATCGAATAAAAGTTTCAAAGGGATATTTGATAGGAATTTCTAAAAAGATCCGTCTACAATTTCTTCTCCCTTCTTTTAAGAATATAAATGGAGATTTTCTTAAAAATATTATCTTCCATAATACTAGATAGCATATTTTATAAAGCCTACTGCTTTATTTAATACGAGGTTTATGGTTAAAAGAAAGTGAAAAGTCCGATTATTTATAAATAACAAAAATTTTCGATTCATAAGAATTTTTATAAAAATATACAGCAAACTCTCGCTACAACGATACCCGATACTACAATAACTCCCTCTACTACAATAATGTTTTGTGGTCCCGGTGATTTTGCATATAAACTAATGTTAATCTCCCCTCAATATTGCGATATTCTCTAGAACAATAAACCTCTGTAAAACGATTTTTTCAATCTAAATTTCAGTATTATTTTCTCCCTTTATAGTAATATTTTGATTTTCAAATGCTTTTTTTTTCGTTTTCTTTTGTTATTTTTTCCGTCTATTAAGACTCATTGGGGATATTCAACTTATCCCTGAATAAATAGCTATTGTTCAGATTTCAAAACAGATGAAGACCACCCTTTTGGGAATTGGAGTTGGTGAGGGAGGGGGTGAAGTGTAAATGTAGGCCTAGTCTCATTTCCCAGTAAGCTTCGGAATTCTGATAAGGTTTAAGGACATCTGGACCTGTCTGGTCACCTTGTCAAAGAACAAGTGCCCTTTGTTAGAGGAACAGGGGGAGATGGAGGCGGGGTTGTTGTTAAGTGACGTCTGAAAAGTGAGTTCAAAGGTTGTTTTATAGTCTTTAACGATTTTGAGTTCTACGCGAAACATTTGGTTTAAACTTTTCTTTCTTTCACGGGATCTTGTTCCCTAAAGGCCTTATCACACGGTGAAATGTCGCCAGCAATTTTCCGTTTCTACCCTCAAACACCGGTCAAGCAAGTTTCATAATCGACAACTTATTATGAAGATGATGATGATATTGACGATGATGATAATACAGGTTCATCGCAGTCCTTATTGTCATCCCAGGAAGCTCTTCAATCTGTGAATTCCCTGCGGACATTTTTTTCAAGCCTTCCGTCGACAAATGAAGAACATTTTCGTGCACTAGACTCAATGCATACAGTATTGGGGAACTTAACAGTAAAAAAAAATGAATAAACAAACAAAAATACTGGATTATTTTCAATAAAAAGTGTTTTCAGATATGTGAATATTTCTGTGCTTATTTTCTGAGTTTATCTTATTTATTTATTTTTTTAGTATTTAAACCACTATTATTAGTATTTTACAAATTAATTTTTTCTAAATATAGACTTAAAAGTAGTATGTTATGCACCTTAAACCAATAATAATAAAAAAACTCTTATTAAATGCTCAAAATATGTGGGCCCTCATATAACAATATGCCTCTCTACAACAATATATTTATTTGGTCCCTAAAATATTGTTGTAACGAGGTTTCACTGTATATGATGAAAATACTGCGCTTTACCGCATTATTCTGCACTGTATGATGCATAATATGTGGAATGGGAATGTCAATATAAGGAATGTATTCATCTCTGTTTTCCTCTGGAATCCTGAATATGATTGTTAATAAATATAACTGACTTCATTAAAATGTTCATATGCGTCTTTTCATAACAAATTAAAATGATTAAAATATGTGAAAATTTATTTTAAATAAGTGAAACATTTACAATATGTGAAGATACTTCAAATGGTATATTGTCTCTATGCATATGAAATATTTTCTTAACATCTATAAAATATGCAAAGAATTTATCATTATTTCTGGGGTGTATATAAATTATTGTTTCAAGAAATACTTTTCAAACTTAATAAAAGATTTTAAAAAATAAAATAAGGCATTACGGAAATGTAAAATAAGGCAACTGTAATGTATGACAGCAAAATAATATCTTTAAAATATGCAACATAGACTTTATGATTATTTAAGGGATTTATACAAATTATTGCTTTAAGAAATGCATTTCAAAATTATAAATGACTCTACACAAAAAATGGAATAGGTCGATACGAAAATACAAAAAGAAAAAAAATGACAGAAGTATATGCATATAAAATATTTGTTTTTTCTAAATAATAATTCAAAGTTGTGATCGTGTCACTCTATGAAGACAATGAAATTTTGCCTGAATAAAATTTTTATTGAAAGAAAAAACAATGCAATTTTATCAAGGCAAACATATTAATAATAATAGTACAACCAGGAAAAATAACTCTCGTTAGGTTTATCTAAACAAAATAAGGTCCAGTGAATTCATCACAATCGGGTATTTCTCCATTTATTTCTAAAACGTGTTTCACCTGTGAGAGCCAACAATACGTCATGCGGATTAGAAACGCTTTTTGGAATTAATGTAAGAAAACTTTTATTTGTTTGTTTGTTTTTCTTTTCTTCTGCATCATCGAATTCTATCATAGTTTCTTTCTCCACGGAGTGCCAAAAGTATCATCTCTGACAGTATTAGGCTGTTAAATCTGATCAGCTGTTTACTTAAAGTAACTAAAAACTTTGGTGTTTATATAGTAATTTTACTAAAACTTCAATCAAATTCTGCCACCTCAGAAGATGTTAACGCAGACTTTTAAAGCAGACTTTCCTAAAGCCCTCCATTACGTACCTCCGTTGCCCCCGACACATTTCTTCAATCATTGCAAGACTCCGCAAGGGCCACTTCAAAGACACTGAGTTAAGAAAAGATCTGAAGATTGCAAATAACAATTTAAGTACGGTACTGATAGTACCAGGTCATCTCAAAACCCTGAAGGATGTGATGTCAGTTTCATTCCAACTGTTTGAGAGTATGCAGGTGGCGTGAAAAATGGCTGTTAACCAACCCGAAAGGATTATTAGTTTGAAGGATTGGCCCATGTGAGTTTGGACACTACTTATTCATCAGTCGACCACAACAAATCATGTGGATACTGCTACGTCCAGTGGTGATTGGGTGGTCGGCTGTATACAAGAAGAAGAAGAAATATAAGTATACACACATCAAATATAAGTACATTTATTCCCTTGGTTGGTTGGATTTTCTGGAATAAAAGCCATATCTGACCATGCTGCGCCAATCAAATGGTAAAAAGCATTTTGGTGATAAAATAGATTTGGAAATAAATGCACTTGTGTAGAAATGGGTACGGTTTACCACTACTTAATGGATCTCAGAGTGAAATGTACAGAGATCTCAGAGTGGAGGAAAAATCTGAAGGTTGTAAATGATGATTTGCGTACAGTACCGATGGTACCAGGTGATTTCGAATTCATGAGGGACATGATGTCGGAGATGGACAGTTTCATCACAGCTATTTGAGGGTGTGCAGGTGGGGAGAAAGACAGCTATTGACTACCTCGAAAGGAATGTTAGTTTGACTGTTCGGTCCATATAAAGTAGGACAGTACTTATTCATCAGTCGACCACAACAAATCCTGTCGATACTGCAAAATTTTGTTTTGGCGGGGTGGTCGCCTGTATGCAAGAAGAAGAAAGCCACTTCAAAGACACGAAATAGCACCAGACAATACCGGATCTTGCTCCATTTGTAAGCACTGTCCCTCGTCACAATGAAGCCAGGAATATATCTTCAACTGCCCTGCCATTGCTGCTGCCATCGTTGGACTCTTTCGAGGGAAAAGGTTCTTCACAGCCTTCAGGCTCCGAGGCTCGCTGAACTCGTCCTCAAGACTTTTGGACACGTTTGAATTTTTTTACTATCCATAAAAAACCACAACAACAACTAAAACTTGAAGGAAAAATATGGGAAACTGTAGAAAACAAAGATTCGTATGAAACCTAAAAAGGACTCAGCTGTTGGGAAGTTATATTATTTTTTGATGAAAAAAAAAATCCTGTTTATTTTTATCCCACAAGCGGTTGAAATCCGAGTTAAAACTAAATTGGTCTGAAATCTGAACTAAAAACTTGACTCCCATCCAGATGATCCCAATGGCGTTGTTGTCTATGTAACCGTCTCGTAGGTGCAAATTCAGGGTTTTATCCTATTCAATTAAAAATGTCAAATAGTTTTAATTTTTTTTGTTTTAATTTTTTATCCAAAAATAAATTTCATTGTCAATATACATAACAACGAAATTAAAATTTTAAAAAGTTATATTTGAGACTTAATATCGACGCTATATATTTCCTTTTATTTTCCTCCTATATCATCTAGAATTTCTTTGCAATTTCATAATGTAACCCAAAATCAGTGATCATATTTTATCTGCATTCGGTTCATTGCTATATAGTATGCAATAAATAATTTCTCTGCAATCCAATACTTCGGCCTTGATTTCTTCTATTTTTCTTCCCTTGACATATTCTACCTGATATCTCAAGCAAAGACTTGCTTTATGACCAAACAATTAAAAGGTATTCTTTCTCCTTTCTAATATCAGGGCAATAGAACCTATCTTTTGTTGATTTAATGTATTTTCAGGGGAACTATTGTAATCTCAGTCCTTTCCTAAGTAACCAGAAAATTCAATTCCACATTGATAATAGCGGATTTTTGTATTTGGATTTTAGTGGCGCAAAAGCAAGACATGCATATGCTGCTCCTTGATAATAAGCATTAGAAAGGAAGAAACAAGAATAAATTTTGGTTGGTAAACGCTCCTTTTCTGATTTAAAATGTATTAAATTCATGGGGCACGCAATCTCTCTACAAACATCATTTGTCTTATATTTCAAAATACAGTGAAGTTTACTCTAGAAGCACAGCATGTAAGAAAGGGCAGAAACTATTTACCTATTCTAGAAAAGAAACAATATCGTCTAGAAGTTATAAAAGCTTTAAGAGAGTGTATAGAGCCAACAAATATTTATTGATCCTTATCGTCTTCAGCGAAGTAAGCCCTTAGCAATCCAGATAGATTATTGCATTTAATTTTAGAATCGTATTCTGCATTACTCGGAAATTTTATAGAAATTTAAGATAAATTGTTGTAGTAATGAAATTAAATCAGAAGCTATTAGTTGTTAGATTCCTCTTTATTCATTTTATATTTTTATTGATTTATTTTATTTTATTGCTTATTCATTTTTTATTTTACTTTCTCCGTCTCTAATATTTCATTCAACATATTCTTTAGTAAATAATGTTAACAGTTAAACGTTGATTACATTTGAAACTAATAATAAATAATAAATGACTATATATTTTTCAATATATACCATTTAGAAAATTAATCTTTTCTTTTGCAGTTTCTAAACACTTTGCTCATTTAATGCAAAATGAATAATCATATTTTATCTGCATTTGACTCGTTGGTATTACAATAACTGATTTCTTTAAATGATATTTGTATAATATTCCATTCCTGGTTCTTTCTATTTTTCTCCCATTTGAAGAAATCTGATACTCAAAAATTAAAGACTGTTTTAATAATAAAATGATCAAAAGATATTGCATTGAAACATAATCTATCTTTTGAAGATTTATTATACATTCTGAGAACTGATGCAATATTAGTTCTTACTTAAATAACAAGAAAATCCGATTCTCATTGATAAGAAATGAATGTAAAAAGGGAAGGGAGAGATCAAAGAATAAATTTTTGCTCGCGAATTTTCCTTTTGTGATTTAAAAAGTATTAAATGCACTGGACAAAGCAGTCTCTCTGTAAACATCATTCGTCTTGTATTTCAAAATGCCGTGCAGTTAACTATAAGAGCCCACATGTACCAAAGGACAGAAACTACTGATCTATTCGAGGAACGATACAATATCGTCTAGAAGTAATAAAACATTTCAGGGTGTACAAAACCAGCAAATCGTTTTTGATCCTTATCGTTTTCAGCAGAGTAAACCTTTAGCAACCCATCACTGGTGGAATGAAAATATAGCAAACGTCAACTATTCATAATATCTTAAAAACTAATCAAAATTCGAAATCATTTTTATCTCCTCACAGTTCAAAGTAGATTCCACCAACAAGAAACTTTTTTTCAGAAATTTCAAAAAAACTAACTTTTTCCCCCTTCCTATCACCACCATAAGGTAATAAATCACTCGCTTGTCAGTGCTATTATAAAATCCATTCGACACTCGGCTTGGTCTCGGATACGACGTTCTTGTTCAGTTTCTTGTATAGAGGTTTGTATTTTATTGCAATAATTAGCTAAAGAAATAAAAAGATATATTTATATTTTATTTTTATTGAGAAATAAATTAATTCATATTCCGCTAAAACAAATGGGCGTTATCAGATGTGGTCACTTTGTGATAGTTAATGATTCATTCTTTCACCTCAGAAACGAGTATAAATCTGAATTGAGTTTTACAAAATTATCTCACAAAAAAAATTATTCATTTAAATAAATTTTTATTTAAAAACTTAATGCAACAAAATGTATTTATTACTGGAAATGGAGACGGAGTCCTGGCTAGGGTATTGAGCATCTTCACCGCGTTCTAAATGTCCAGGGTTCGAGTCCTACTTCCGGTATGGTTGTTATCCCAAAAGTGAGTGCAATAGGAACGTCCAGTGAATTTTGTCGATTTATTTCATAATATTAGAAATCTACAATATTACTTCTACGCAAAGAGAGTCATACAGTTATAGAAACGTGTTTCGCCTGTGAGAGCCAACAGTACGTCATAAGGATCAGAAACGTTCTTTGAAATTATTGTAAAAAAACTTTTATTTGTTTGTTTGTTTTCCTTTTGTTCTGCATCATCGAATTCTATCATAGTTTCTTTCTCCACGGAGTGCCAAAAGTATCATCTCTGACAGTATTAGGCTGTTAAATCTGATCTGCTGTTTACTTAAAGTAACTAAAAAACTTTGGTATTTATATAGTAATTTTACTAAAACTTTAACCAAATTCTGCCACCTCAGAAGATGTTAACGCAGACTTTTAAAGCAGAGTTTCAAAAAGCCCTCCATTCCGTACCTCCGTTGCCCCAGACACATTTCTTCAATCATTGCAAGACTCCGCAAGGGCCACTTCAAAGACACTGAGTTAAGAAAAGATCTGAAGATTGTAAATAGCAATTTAAGTATGGTACTCATGGTACCAGGTCATCTCAAAGCCCTGAAGGATGTGATGTCAGTTTCATTCCAACTATTTGAGAGGATTGGTAGTTTGAAGGATTGGCCCATGTGAGTTTGGACACTACTTATTCATCAGTCGACCACAACAAATCATGTCGATACTGCTACGTCCAGTGGTGATTAGGTGGTCGGCTGTATACAAGAAGAAGAAATATAAACATACACACATCAAATATAAGTACATTTATTCCCTTGGTTGGTTGGATTTTCTGGAATAAAAGCCATATCTGACCATGCTGCGCCAATCAAATGGTAAAAAGCATTTGGTGATAAAATAGATTTGGAAATAAATGAACTTGTGGAGAAATGGGTACGGTTTACCACTACTTAATGGATCTCAGAGTGAAGTGTACAGAGATCTCAGAGTGAAGGAAAAATCTGAAGGTTGTAAATATGATTTGCGTACAGTACTGATGGTACCGGGTGATCTCAAAACCATGAGGGAATGATGTCGGAGATGGACAATTTCATCACAACTGTTTGAGGGTGTGCAGGTGGGGAGAAAGACAGCTATTGACTACCTCGAAAGGAATGTTAGTTTGACTGTTCGGTCCATATAAAGTAGGACAATACTTATTCATCAGTCGACCACAACAAATCCTGTCGATACTGCTAAATTCTGTTTTGGAAGGGTGGTCGCCTGTATGCCGTCACCAAATTTGCAGATTTTTGTACAGAGAATAAAAATTTTAAATACACCTGAATCTTACTGATTTCTCTATTGAAAATCGAGACTCATGCTGAGATAACATCAACACAATCACAAATCAACTATGGATTTATTAACTTTGAGACCCTTTGTCCATCAGTCCTCCATTTCACAAACATAAAGCAGAAATTCTACATATTCTTCTTATACATTCAAAAGTTCAGATGTCTATTTATTCTGTTTTTCCAAATTATCCCGTAACCTTCTTCGACGAGGATGAAAAATCAGAAGGATCTTCTGCTTCACTGCCCGGGTAAAATAACTTTTTCTTGAGGAATGGCATCATGTCACGTGGCTCCATCGAAGACAAATCGGAGACGCTTTTTTCTCGTTTTTTACATATCAAAAGATGAATTGCTATAATGGTTGCATGGGTTCAACGGAGTTCTCTTTAGGTAAAGTCTACAGGGAGAGAAAACCGCTGACAAAGGATGTCCTTGGAAACCAAAAGGATAAAATGCAAGTTATCCTGCCTTTAAAAAACATGTTTTTTTTTCCTCCTGAGTTTAGCAGAAACCAAAGAAACGCCTTTTTTGTAAGTATACAAGTGGAGATCAATTTGTCAAATGCCTCTGACATGAGTGGCTGTTGAGAAAGTTTAGAAGAACTTGCAAGATTTAGTCAGAAATAAAAATAGTTTTTGCCTATTTTGATAATTTCTGATTTATTATGGATGGGCAATTTATATTGAAAATGTTAGTTTTTCAAAATATTTGGAAAAACTTACAGTAATGACAGTAACAAAATGTATATGGGATTTTCTTTTAAACATAAGCACATGATATTCAAAACTGGAAAAATAAAAATATTCAATATCCTATTCATAATTTGCATTAGAAAAATATTTCTAAGATTTCTATTTCCTTTTTATACGAAATGAAGAAAATTCTTTAAAATCAATTACACTGCTTTACGTTTTTCACCTCCAGATTTTCGAGTACTGATTTTAAATTTTTTGTGATGATTTAATTCTATAAATTTCGTTTAAAAATAAAGAATATTTTTTAATTGATTTGTTGATATATTTTTCAATAAATAAATATTTAATTATAGAGTTCAAATTGAAGGAATGAACTAAGATTAAAGAATTTAAGTGTTAGAAATAAGGCAGTAATTGGTAAAAAACAGACCATTTGAAAAACAGAATTTTCCGAATGATTCTTTTTATTCTTTATTAAATAAGTTCGATTTTTTCTTGTACAATTTAAATAAAAATCCAAAAAGATATTTCATTTTAATTTAACACATTATTAGGGGAGATACTTTCTAACTACTGATTTTACATTGTTTAGATGATTTAATACAATAAATTTTACTTGAAACTGAAGAATATTTTCATTCATTGTTTCTTTGATATGTTTTTGCAAGAAATAAACTTTTAATCATAGAATTTAATCTGAAGAAATGAATCAGAACCAATGAATTTAAGTATTACATAAAAAGAATTAATTCGTAAAAATTTGATAATTTAGGATACAGAATTTCCCAAATGATTCTTTTTATTATTTATTTATTATTCTTTATTCTGTCTTTAGGTGACTTCGATAGCATTTCTTAAACAAACATTCACAAATTATTACGTGAGAAATGACTCAGTGCTTAAAGGAAAAATAGCTTTGAAACACATTATTTGTCACATTAACAAACGTACAGTTAAAAATTATCCTTTGATTATTACCCTCCATCTAACCAATCAAAGTATAAAATAGTTTACTCATATCAGAACAAAAAGAAAGAAAAAATTTGATACTTCGCTCACAACCCTTAACAAACAAAGTGTTCCAAATCGAAAACAGTTTCCTTTCAGATAGAAATAATTTAACCCGGAAAATAAAAACCATTCAAAGTTTTTTCTGTTTCCCCATGAGACAAGACTGCAGTAATAACACTGAAAGGATAAAAAAATCCTCCAAGGGCAAAACCGATTTCTTGAGGTGTTTGAAACAACTCTCACCTTCTACGACTCTCTTTTCTTCTCCCTCAGCATTGTTTGCGTTCTATTTCGTTTCCAAGAACAGCTCTTCGGAAAGGACCGAATAAAAGTCTCTTTTTACCTAAGTGTTGCACGAAGTCATTTGACAATTTATTTATTTAGTTAGTTTGGCTCCACGTGAAAGTTCCCAGAAAAAGAAAAAAAAACAAAACATTTGCTCTTCATCTATTGGTTAGAATCACTTCTTCTCACTGACAACAAAAATCTTCCACTTTTGTCACCGCCCTTCTTTGACGAAGACCTTTCATTGACTTTCGAGAGGGACCGAGTCTGGCTTATTCTACTGATAGACCCACAAGAAAAACTATAATTTCTTTTCAGAACTGTGTACAACTTACATCTATATGGGAAAAAAGCAACAACTGTATCTTTCTCCATTTCTGAGACTACTTTGTTCATGAACAAAACTTAAAGACTTAATGAAAAATATAAGACTTTTTAGTATAATTTGCCTTTGTTAACTACCTCGAAAATTTAAGAAATTGCTGATTTTGTTTGCCTTTAAAAATGCTCTCTTAAGCTTAAATGTTTATTTTTTATCGTTTTAAAAGTGTATGCAAAAGAAAAACAATTAAAATAATACTAAAAATTTTTGTAATTAATATGTATAAATAATTATAATATTTTTCTTGCGACAGATGGAGAAACAAAGTGAATGGAGTATAACAATAACATGGAGATGTTACATTATTGAAAGAAGGAAAATACCATAAGATCCTTTCTCTACCCGGTTTCATAAAAACATATTAAAACTCAAGACGAATTAAAAGATATTGCGTAATATATGTTAATTTTTTATGTGTAGTAATTTTTTAGAATTTTAAATTATACATTATTGGAACTAAACTAGCTGAACGATACATCGAGCTAGTATTTACAAGAAGATTCTACTGCATTAATAAATAGTTAAGTATTTTCCCCTCCTTGTCCTTCATTTATTATTACACTTTTTCTCGTTTCCATGGAAAAAAGATATTTCCATTCCTTTCACAACGACTCGCCTCAATCAATCGACCTCATCAATAATGGTTCTTACAAATAGATTAGGAAAGTATCTATATTTGGAGAACCAATTTCTTTTTCTCCAAGACATCAGAATTTTAGATGTGTTTTCAAGTTTGAATTGCCATCATAAGGAATCTTTCTTACAAAATCGTTAGATGTGAATGCAAATTGGGTTACAACATAACCATTGGTTTTATAAATCAGACTGCAATTTTCAGTTTTTTTATCAATTGCATCATTCTTTTTAAATAAAATGGACTGTCTTTTATATTGCTGAATTATTTGTTATATTTTGCATCATAAAAATTTTAAATAAAATCCATAATCACTTCATTTCTCAGATATTTTTTCAGCATTAATCTTTTCATTAATCTTGCACTTGATGTGTAACAAATTATTCTCAGGACTATCACTCTATAAATACAATCTCTTGATGTACAGCATTTTTGAAAATGGTTCTAGTCTCCATTTACGTAACAATAATTTACATCTAAAACATTGGAAGCCTTCAAGAATGTTTTCATTCTCCCTAGGAACGAAGAAAAGAAACAGAGAGGCAAAACAAAGGGACAAAATAAAAGTGTGTGTAACTTTCCCTTAGAGCAACCCTCTGCTTTTCGTCGCTCTGTACCGTGGTAGCGCATTTTTAACAGAGAAAATTAGAAAAGAGGAAATAAAGTTTTTTTTTTTTTCATTTAAGATTCTTCCTTTTCTTTAAAAAAAGAAAGAAAAAGGAAATTTTTCCTTTCGTCTTCAGTGGAAGCTTTCTTTTGCCGACTGGTTGTACAAAATATGCAACAGAGACAAACAAGGCAGATTTTATTTCACTTTTTTTTTTTTTTTTTTTTGAGGAAAATGCAGTTTTGTTTCAATTACTTTGAATCAGATCCAAAGAAATTTTCTCGGAAAATATAAATAAGTCAACATAAAAGTAATTTTTTTAAACACGCTTTTATTTGTGTCCTGATAATGAAAATATCTCTTTTTAAATTTTTTTTAATCTCATTTTGTAATATATAATTCATTTTTATAAATATTTCATAAATTAACATGTTTCATGAGTTCATTGAATCATTTTCATAAATTTATACAGTTCAATAGTTAAAAATTTAATTTATTTGGGAATATAAATTCTGCAATTGGTACAATTTTATCTAAAAGTATTGACAAATTAATATATAAAAGTAATTCAAACCTATACTTAATGTATTTAAATATTCATCTAAAAGAAAGCCAATAAAAATGATGTATCTAATTAATACTTTGTTCTAAAATAGCATCAGACAATCTGGTACAAAAGTCAGCTTTGAGGTAGATTGAGATTTCTAGGTGTTGACGATTATTCCTTTTTTATATCTGCAAACAGATAATTTGGGTTTACCTCTCGCTATGATCAATACTTTCAATCCACATTACACAACTAAGCTTGAATTTCCCAGGGCTTTATAGAATGCTATTATGCTTAAGAACAAACATTCGTAAAGACCGGAATTTGATAAAATTTAGCCTTTTTAATGTGTTTATATAAAATACAATTGTGTTTGTTGCTGTGATTATTTTATATTTTGCTTTCGTCTTTTCAATACTACAAATGAAGAAGCATGATACAATTTAAACAAACTGTAACAAGATTTCTTAAATATCCAACATAATGAAAGAAAGAGCAAATAAATTAATCTGAACGGTTTCAAAAAGAGCATTTAAGTCTGCATTTATGCTCTAAGGAAATAGTTTCCTACAATAAAAAAATAATTCTTTGTCAGTAAGTGGAGAGATAACTTAACTTTGTTCTAAGATTTTCAGATTGTTGAAGAAGTCCTAAGTGAGACAATGAAGAAATGACCCTTTAAAAGAATAAAATCGAATTCTTCCTTTTTTTTAAATTTATTATTTATTTTCCTTGAAAGGCATTTATTTTAAATAAAAGTGTCTTTCATTTTTAATAATTAAATTATCAGATTTTAAAATTTTACATCATTGTTGGAGTAAAAAAAAAATATTTTTATTTGGACAATGTTTTTTTTTTCATCTTTGTATAAACAGTTTTACTTAGAAAACTAAAATCATTAATACCCAGGAAAAATTCAAAAATTCTAATATTATCATATATTATAATGAATATTATCATAAAACTTGTGAATAAAAGTTTTCACAATAAATAAATCATTTAGGAAGTTGAATTTGAACATTACAGCTATAATTAGATCATAGTAAAATAAATGTTTCGTGCTAAGTAATTAAAATAAAGATCAGAGATTTAATAGATTCGTATTACCCGTATTATATTATTATTTTAGAATAGTATTACCCGGAAATTTTATTGGAATTTTCGATAAATTGTTGTTATAATGAAATTGAATCAGAAGCTATTAGTTACTATACATCTATTTCTGTATTTAAATTTTTATTTATTCATTTTTTATATTACTTTCTCAGTCTCTATTATTTTATTCAACATATTCTTCAGTAAATAATGTTAATGGTTAAATTTGATTATATTTCAAACTCCGTATAAATAGGCATTGATTTTTCTTCCTAAGTCCTTTACGAAATTAATCCTTTTGTAATCATGTAAGGAATTTGGTAATTTAATGAAAAATCAGTAATCCTGTTTAGTTTCGATTCGATTCGAAATTAGTATAGATATAACATTGCCGTGTAGTATTGAATAAATAATTTTTCTAAATGCTTGCACATAATATTTCGCTCCAGATTCCTTCTATTGTTTTTATTCTTTTTAGAAATTCTGCTTGATATCTCAAGCATTAAAGACTTTCTTTATAATGAAACAATCAAAAAGTATCCTTTCTTCTTTCTAATATCATTGCAACAGAACCTATCTTCTGTTGGTTTGATATATCCTCTGAAAACTGCTGCAATCTTAGTCCTTTCGTAAGTAAGCAACCAGAAAAATCTATTATTCATTGTTAGGAAGAGCAGAAAAGAAATCAAAAAATATATTTTTGTTTGCAAATTTTTCTTTTGCGATTTAAAATATTTCGATTGCATGGGACACGCAATATCACTGAAAACATCATTTGTCTTGTATTTCGAAATGCGGAGCAGTTTACTCTAGAAGTACTCATGTATCAAACGATGCAGAATATTGGCCAATGCGAGAAAAGAAAAAATATCATTGCAAAGTTATAAAAGCTTTAAGAGAGTGTAGAAAGCTAAAAAATCTTTATTAATCCTTATCGTTTTCAGTACAGTAAACCCTTAGCAATTAGGGAATGTAAATATAGCAATGTAATGATTGCGTAGTTTTCAATCTATACCATTTAGAAAATTAACCCTTTTTTTACAGTTTCTAAATACTTTGTTGATTTAATTCAAAATGAACTATCTTACCTTATCTACATGTGATTCATTGTTATTTAATATACAATAAATGATTTCTCTAAACTATTCCGTTCCTGGTTCTTTCTATTTTTCTCCCATTTGAAGAAATCTGTCTGATACTTAAGCATTAAACACTGTTTTTAGTAATAAAATGATCAAAGGACATTCTTTTTAATAATACCATTGAAACAGATCCCATCGTTTGTTAATTTAATATTCTTTCTGAAAATTCCTTTCTTGATTGATAAGAAATAACTGTGAAAAGGGAGGGAGGAAATCAAAGAATAAATTTTTGTTTCCAAACTTTCTTTTTGTGATTTAAAATGTTTCGAATGCATGATGAATGCAGTCTCTCTACAAACATCATTCGTTTTGTATTTGAAAATGGGGCTCATTTTACTCTAGAAGCACGCATGTACCAAAAGGCAGATTCTTCTGATCTATTCGAGGAAAGAAACAATATCGTCGAGAAGTAATAAAATCTTTAGGAGAGGGTATATAGTCAGCGAATTTCTATTAATACTTATCGTTTTCAGCAAACTAATCCTTTGGTAATCTATCACTGGTTAAAGAAAACATAACAAATGTCAACTATTCATATCTTAAAACGTAATCAAAATTTGAAATTATTTTTATCTCTCCACAGTTCAAAATAGATTCTACCAACATAAACTTTTCGCTGAGAAATTTACAAAAGAATAACTTTTTTTCCTTCCTAACACCACCATTAGGTAATAAATCACTCGCTTGTCAGTGCTGTTTTCAAATCCATTCGACACTAGACTTGGTCTCGGATATGATGCTCTTGTTCAGTTTCTTGATAGAGATTTGTATTTAACAGCAATAATTAGTTAAAGAGATAATTTATATTTCGATTGAAAGATAAGTCAACCCATATTTAGCTAAAAAGAAGGAATGTTATCGGATTTGATGACTGTGTCACTGTTCATGACTTATTCTTTTCACCATACAATTGAGATTTAATATACATCTATCCACAGTTTTTCGCAGTTATCCCCCCCAAAAATCTATTAATTAAAACTGACTTCAAATAATTAATGATTCATTTATTAAAGGAATGAAAATAATAATTAATAATTATTAATTAGAATAGAATTATCAAATTAAATAAATATATTGCAATGTAAGAAAAGATATGTGCGATTTGCATCCAAATATAGGTAACAAAAACTTCTAACATGAAACAATAAAATTTGCTGTGCATAAGTTATTATTATATGCGAGGGTTATATTAATTGTTCACTTAAATATCAATTGCTTCACTTGTTATATTAATTGTTTTTTCGCCTTGCTCACTTTAATTCTTGACAAATCTTTGCATAGTTATCTTTTGAGGGGTGATACGCAAATCCAGTTTCCTTGATTCGCTCAGTAAGAAAATATATCTTAACACAAATGTAAAATAGAATTTTGGTTTAGCTTACATTTTGGCTTATAACATTTTATATTAAATCATCTTGAATGACTTTGCAAAACACTTTTTATGTTTTTATAAATATGTAAAGAGCGAAGAAAATTATGAAATTACGAATTAATATATTCATCTTAAATTTCAATGACAAAACTGTCATGTTTTATTATATTGGGATGTTGATTAAAAAGTAAAGCATCGTTATATATAACAATTGAAACAACAGCTAGTTTTTAATCCATTGAAATTGAAACCTAAATTTCAAAACCTAGAAATTTTCCTAATTTGTATTTTTTGACATCATTATGCAGTAGTAGTTAGAATTTTCAATTTCAGGATATTTCAGAGAATTAATTCTCTGCTTTATTTATAAAACAGCTTATTGCTAGCATTATCTTATTATTCTGTATGGATAAATATATACCTACAGAAAAAATTATATATTTATTAATGATAGATTGGTACATTTTTTTCAGCGGATTTTTTTTCAAAAATGAAAAATTACTATCAGATTTATTATTTGAATTGACGAGTAGTATATTTATTATGTTATACCTCTTCACGAAATGTTGCAATTAATTCGAAAGTTGAAGAAACATTTATTCCTATTTCATTATTCTGTTCATTGTAAAAGAGGTTTTTTTAGTTTTTTTTTAGATGAATTGTTTCCTGAATCTAAAATCATTTATTTGTTTTAATATAACGCCAGAGAAACTCAATTATTGTATAGATTTTTGCATTGTATCTTCGCTTAAAACGCTTCGTCAGTTATTTCAAAAGTTAATTTTATTGATAGTTTTGAATGCTTCCATTTATTTATATCAATCGATTATTTTTAGCAGTAATTAAAATCCATTAAAAATGCCTTGACAATCATAAAAAAGTGAAAAAAATAAGCTATAATAGAAAATTGTGTCGACAGATTTCATAATTCCGAGAAGAATCTAAAATACGGCTTATACGCAAAGCTAATTAAGGCAAAGCTAATCATAGTAAGGTAAAACATTTTACAGACAGCTCTTACGAGTACAATACATATGATGGTTCAATGATGCTGGGATTTGGAGATAAAGTTGACTAATATTTTGCTATTAGGTGACAACATCTAAGAATTTTGGAACAGGAAATAATTTTAAAACCTTGATGATTTTTCTACTGAAAATCGAGATTGGTGCTGAGGAAGAATTAATAAAATCGTGAATTGATTAGATGGGTACACTTTGACTCGATAAGACCCTTTGTCCATCAGTCCTCCATTTTGAAAAGCTTTTAAGCAGAAATTCTACATATTCTTCTTATACATTCAAAAGTTCAGCTGTCTATTTATTGTTTATTTCACCGCATTCAACGACGAGGATGAAAAACCATAAGGATCTTCGCTTCTCTGCCCGGGTAAAATAACTTTTTCTTGAAAGATGACTTCATGGCACGTGGCTGCACCAATGACAAATGGGAGAGGCTTTTTTTTTCTCCCTTTCTTATACATATAGGGATGAATTACTGTAATGGTTGCATTGGTTCCATGGAGTTCTCTTCAGGTAAAGTTCAAACGGGAAAAACACTTACAAAGGATGTCCTCTGAATTCAGAAGGATAAAATGCAGGTTATACTGCCTTGAAAAATATGTTTTTTTTCCTCCTAGTTTTGCAGAAACCAAAGAAACGACTTTTTTTGGTAAGTTTACAAGTGGCGATCAATTTGTCAAATGCTTCTGGCATGCGTGACTGTTGGGAAAGTTTAGAAGAACTTGCATGCTTTATTCAGAAATAAAATGATTTACTACTATTTTGATAATGTCTGATTTGTTATGGACGTACTACATTGTACTATATTTATATTACTAATATATTTTTACCAGCATATTTAGAAAGATTTCAAAAATGACAATAATAATATATATGGTGCTTTATTTATTTTTTAAAAGAATCTGTGCCTGATATTCAAAACAGACAAATTGAAGATGTGTAGTGCCTTATAAATTTATAAACTGCATTAGTAAAAAAAAATTTCAACCTTTATAGCATTTTAAGTGAATTAAACAACATTTTAATTTTTTTACTTATATACTTTTATGATTAATAATTTTTTTAATTATAGATTTTAATTTTAAATAATTTTTTTAAAAATTTTAAATAATGAACTTAAAAGATTTTAGCATTAGAAGAAAGACCATATGTCGTGAAAAACAGATGAGACAGCACTTTTTCAAATGATTCATTTTATTATTCACTTATTTAGGACACATTTGTTTTCCTTAGTAGATTTAGATGACAACATTTAGAAAGTTTGCTCGTTTTAGTTTTCCTTTTGCTTTCGCAAATTATTAGATAAGAAATAATACAGAGTTAAGAAACGAGAGTTGTGAAACACATTGTGCACCATTAAGAAACGTATAATTAAAAAATCTCATCTGGCTTTTACTCTCTATCTAAACAGTCCAAAAATAAAACCGTTTCCTGATATAAGAACAAAAAACCGTCGATGCAACCTCTTGATTGTCAAACTTTATTAATTCTATAAATGTTATTTTAAACGAAAGAATATGTTTATTCATTGCTTTATTATTATATTTTTGTAATAAATAAATTTTAATTAGAGAATAATTTAAAATGAAGAAATGAAATAAAATTAAATAATTTTATTGAGAAAAAATACAGTAATTTATTAAAAACAGATCATTTGAAAAATGGGTTTTTTTAAATGGTCCTTTATATTATTTTTTATTATGCTTTATTTTTTAATAGATGATTTAGATGAAAACTCATAAAAGAATTGTTCATTTTAGTATTGATTTTTATTTAACAAATTATTAGGAGATAAAATGAGTCAGAGCATAAAGAAAAATAGCCGTGAAACATATTATGTCCCAATAAGAAACGTATCATTAAAAGTTATCCTTTGAATTTTACTCGCTGTCTTACCAATCCAAGCAAAAAACCGTTTCCTGTTATCAGAAGAAAAAGAAAGAAAACTTTGCTGCTTCGCTCATAGACAAAGTGTTCCAAACTGAGAACACTTTCCTTTCAGATAGAAGTAATTTAACCCAGAAAATCAAAAGCATTCAAAGTTTTTTCTGCTCCCCCATGAGACCAGACTGCATTGGTAGTATCGAAAGGATAGAAAAAATTCTCCCAAGGCGAAACAGATTTCTTGAGGTGTTTGAAACAACTCTCTCCTTCCACGGCTCTCTTTTCTTCTCCCTCAGCATTGTTTGTGCTCTGTTTCGTTTCCAAGAACAGCTCTTCGGAAAGGATCGAATAAAAGTCTTTTTTTACCTAAATGTTGGAAGAAGTCATTTGACTATTTATTTATTTAGTTAGTTCGGCTCCACGTGGAAGTTTCCTGTTCTTAGAGAGAGAGAAATTGAGAGAACATTTATTTTACAGCCATTGGCCAGAATCACTTCTCAGAAGAAACAAAAATATTTCTCTATCTTCACCTTTTTTCTTTGACACATTTCGACATGGATCCACTTTTTTCTTCATTCATGGATGGAACCACACAATAAAGTTTCCTTTCAAAACTATGCACAACTTGCAAATATAGATAAAACAGTAAAAGCTACCTTTCTTTTGATCTCTTTATTCAGGATTTCAACTTACAAGCTAAATGAAAGGTATAAGATTTTTTTAATAATTTTTCATTGTTAACTACCTCGAAAGTTTAAAAAATTATTATCCATACCACTCTTGTTGATTAGGTTTTTTTACCTTAGAAAAATGTTGCTCCTAACCTGAAATGACTATTTTTCATCGTTTTGGAAATGAATGCAAAAGTAAAATGATGAAGGTAGTATTTAAAAGTTTTGTGATTAATGTGCTTAAACTATTATAATATTGTTCCTGCAACAGATGGGGAAACTACGCAAATCGAATAAAACAATAATCTGGTGGAGTTAAATCATAACAAGAGAGAAAATACCGTAATATTATTTCTTGCCATGTTTTCTAAAAAATATAAACTTCAAGACAAATTGAAAGAGACTGCATAATCTATGTTAATTTTTCAGCCTGGTAAATCCTGAAGACTTCAAAAACATATGTTATTGGGATTAATATTGGCTGAAAAATTAAACGAGCTAATTTTTTCAGGAAAATTCTACTTCATTAATAAATAATTTTAAAACAATTTACTTCTAGTTCTTCATTTATTATTGCAATTTTCCTCGGTTCGATGGAGAAAATAATATTTTCATTCCTTTTACAACAACTCAACTCAATCAGTCGACTGTGGCAATATAGGTTTTTATAAATAGTTTAAGAATGTATCTGTCTTTTGGAGAACTAAGTTTCTTATCTCCTATATTACCATCATTTTAAACATATTTTCTAGTTTCAACTATTATCATGAGTAATACTTTCTTACAAAATTATAATCTGCAAGCATTTGATGGCTTAACTCTTTGACTACCAACAGGACATATATGTCCCAATAATCTTTTAAAATCAGCTTAAAAAGCTTTACAGCAAAGGCAGTTTTTTTTTTGGATAAGGAGGATAAATTAGTATTTGGACCTCATGTCTTAGCCATGGGAGTTTAAAAACATTTGAAAAAATAAAACAAATAGATTTGCCTGATACAGAAACTATTATAGTTATTTCCTAAGCGATTACATAGAAAAAGATTTTTTTTTAAATTCGTAGTTAGAGCGTTTAAACACCGCCATTGCTTTTATTAACAAGACATGACATTTTAGGCTTTTATCTTCAGTCGTTATTCCTTCCGATTAAAATGGGATATTTTTCATATTGTTTAACTACCAGAGGGTGACCGAGCTCCGCTCGGAGAAAACAGGTATCGAAGCTAACTCGAAGATTTAAATTTTCAATTGTGATTTATCAAAACAATACATGCCATAAGAAAATTTGTGAAACCATTGGTGAAAAGATAACCGGTTAAAGTGCACCATTGTAAACTATTCTAAACAAAGTTAGAGTTTGGAAAGGGAACTATTCCATACAAAGGTAAAGTAAAGGTAAAGATTGAAGTGTGTTGAAGTTCAATATTTTTGACAAATTTATTTAGAAAAACCAAATATATATACATACATAAGAAACATATTATAAACCTATAACAGCATAAACATAAAACTTTATTAGTTCGCCATATTGGCTATAGATGGAAACACGTTACCGCTTGAAAATTTAAGTAGCCATTATGGCGAACTAATAAAGTTTGAGAATATCCTATCTGTAACTCCGAACTGCTCGACCGTAGCGCTTCAAAACCGGCGCCAATCGATTCCTCGTGACCAAAAACCCCAGACCCCCAAGTTTACCGGAGTTTATTAATTCTGGGGCGATTTTCGACTTGGCAACCATTCCTCGCATTATAGTATAAGTCGTATTAAGTATAGTATAGTATAGTATCCATCTTATTTCCATCTAAATTTTCTTATAGAGCCTGTTGGTAGCTTTAATCATTCCACTAATTTCCCAATTGATGTAGGAACTTTATTCCCCAAATGCCTATTGAATGCCAACTACGATTTCTTGATGTACAGCATTTCTGAACACAGTTCTGGTCTCCATTTACGTAGCAATAATTTGCATCTGAAACACAAGGCGTCTTCTAAAAGGTTTCCATTCTCCCCAGGAACGAAGGAAAAAAACGCAGAGGCAAAACAAAGATGCATAATAAAAAACTGAGTTCCCCGTGTTTTAAAAATAAGTAACTTTCACCCAAAGCAACCCTCGGGTTTTCGTCACTCTGTACTGCCGCAATGCATACTTTTGAGAAAAAATTTTCAAAGAGAAATGGAAAGTGATTTCTTATTTTTTTTATTTGAGATTCTTCCTTTTCTTTCAAAAGAAAAAAAAAGGAAATTTTCTCTTTCGTCCTCAGTGGAATCGTTCTTTTGCAGAGACAAACGAGGCAGATTTTATTTCCTTTTTTTAAAGGAAGATGCAGTTTTGTTTCTGATTCCATATTACTAGCATTTTTGATGTATTTTTTAGTTACAGTTATCATGAGTAATACTCTCTGACAAAATTTTAAGATGCAAGCTTTTGAAGGGTTAAAGCTCTTAACCATTGGTTTTATCAACAACATATAAAATTTTATAAAATTAGCTTTGCCATTTATTTATTTGAATTGAAAGGAATTACTTTTTAAATTGCTGGTCTGTCTTGTTCTTTATAAAGTTCTTATAAAATCTGTTTATATTTTTGCATTTAATCTCACTATCGGTGTAGCAAATTTTACTCAGGGCCTATCATACTATTGTCCTGTAGATAGAACTCAAGAAGACACAGGAAATAGAGTTAAATCAATTTATTAGCTCCGCTCTGAACTAAGTACACATGACCGAGAGATCTTCAACTTTTACACAAGTGGGGAAAGTTTCTGGAGACAGGAAGAAAAGTCCAGAGTACTCATCTGGTAAATGAGAGAAAGGCCCAGAATCTTCTGGAACCCGAAACGAAGGAAAAACACACAACCAAATTTTGTCTACCGGGATTCAAACCTATGATCTCCTGCCTACGAGTCCAGTGTTATAACCATTCATCTATACAGACTTGGCGATGTTTCGTTTCAATGCGGAAATATTACTATAATCTCTTATCATAAAGCTTTTCAGAAAATGGTTCTGGTCTCCATTTCCTTAACAATAATTTAAATCTAAAAACAAGGCGACTTCGAGGAGTTTTTCAGCTAACTAGGAACTGTACGAAAACGAAGAAAAGAAACAGAGAGGCAACATAAAGATACAAAATATAAATCTGAGTAACTTAAAATTAAAATTAATTAAAATTTTGTAACTTGAATCACTTAAAGCAACCTTAGGCTTTTTTGACACCCTGCATTCTTTTCAGGGAAAAAGAAATGAAAAATATAAAATATTTTTTTTTAATTTCAGAGTTTTTCTCAAAAGAAAAGAAAGCGAAATTTTATCTTTTCTCCTCAGAGGAATCGTTCTTTTGCTGACTGGTTGTACCAAAATGTGCAACAGAGAGAAAAGAGGTCGATTTTATTCAACCCCATTTTTTTAAAGGAAGATACAGTTTTGTTTCTATGACGTTGAATCGGATCCGAAAAGTTTTCTCGGAAAATAAAATATAGTCAACATAAAAACATTTTTAAAAACATGTTTTTATTTGTGTATTTATTTTGAAATAATCGAAATCTCTAGTTTTATATTTAATTCCCAAATTTTAACAGAGGATTCATTATTACAAATATTAAAGGATTTTGAAACGAACTTTCTTAAAACTCAATATTTAGTGGCATTGATTTCACATAATTAAAATTCACTTAAATTCTAGTGCAACTGATGATTAAATCCTAAGACCAAGAAATTTTGCATTTTTTTTTAATTAAAATAGAATGATTGATATTTAAGTATCTAAAATGAAAAAAAATTCAGAAAGTTAAGAAAAAAGCCCTAAATATTTCTTGGCTCAATTTTGTAGCAAAGTAAGCATTGCTTAAATACATAACTACACCACATAAATTTACGAAACTAAATATTACACCCATTTTTATGGATATTTTTGTCTTTATATTTCTATTTAGTGTTTCTCTTTTTCTCATAGTAATAATTCAGTAATAAGAAAATAAATATTATCGTTTGGTTTGAGTTACGGACATCAAAATTAAATTAGTTTTATTTTATACAAGAACTCGTATGCACTCAAGCACACACACATGAACACACATACACGCACGCACATGAGTAGAGAGAGAGAGAGAGAAATAGTACTGATGTCAGTGAATATTATAAAGTCTTAGAATTCAAAAATCTTCTTCAGAAATTTACAGAATAGAGGAGAGATAAAGGCGGGTTAAAGTAAAAAGCGAACATTTTTCAGAACTGACAGTACTACACTCGCCGGATTGGGCGATTCAAATGCATTCCTCCGAACATGAAGGATCCGGTGATCCATTTCGATTGTTCTGGATCAGGACCCTAAAACATGCCGGTTGAAGCCAGAAAGACATTTTATTTTCGATACTTTGGTCGCTTTCGTGATGCTGGTCATTTCTGATGATATTTGGGTGTCTTGTTTATTTCACTACTGGAGCACCTTCCTTAACAGATGTGTATTGGTACCAAAGGTGGGAAAAGCATTTGAGGATATACATTTGAGAGAGCAATTGCATATCAATCCACCCAAACGCAGGTGCATTTTTTGGAGTCTGCTCGAATTTTGTTGGGATCTGAAGGCAGGAAAGAAGGGTCTTTCGATTGAATGGGAATCGGTTTCTTCTGATACATAAAATCAATTCGGATAAAATATTTCGATGGGTTTAAAGTATTCCAATTTTACTTCAACTGCTAAGCTGATAGATACGTTTTTCTAAGGCTTTATATATATATGTGTGTGTGTGTGTGTGTGTGTGTGTGTGTGTGTGAATGAAAAATAAATCTATGTATTCCTTTGGCCTTAATTTTAGAGGGGATTCTCAGGTCACGAGGGTTTAAAACTATTGGACATTATCCTTACAAAAAAAATCACTTATTTTGAATCTTTGCCTGTGGGTGACCCTTGAAAAAGTCTTTTTCAAGATTCTTTTTCTATTTGTTGTAATTTTGTTCCGCTCACTAAATTCAATGATAGTTTTTAAAGTAGTTTTTTTAAGTTAATTTTTTTTCGAATATGGAATAGTAATGGAATATATATATTATTCAATCCTTTCTTATAATCATAACAGTAACAATATGTAGAAGGAAATTATATTCCTAATGAATTTCCATTTTAAAATAACATTCTATAATTTTCTTTGAAGTGAACAAAGTGAATAATACTAGTGGAGAGATTTATATTCGAGTCCCGATTCCACCGAAGAACTATCGAGTAAGCGGGCACGGTGCATTGAGATCAAACGCTCTTCAGCTTGTGCGGCGTGGAAGTTTGAAGAGTAGGCGAGAGCGCAGGTAATATCCTCGTCTTCTGACCTTCAAAATTGTCGCAGTGATACCATAAAGCAAAGAAAAATATAACTCACTGCTATTTTTATTGAAATATGAAGATTTCTATAGCTTTAAGTAATGTTAGTGCGATTTCAAGGTAAATATGGAATTTATAGCATGGCTTAAAATATTTTTTCAAAGTTTTATAAAACTAAAAATAAACATATCTTTTATGTTTCTTCAATTAGTCATTTTAATATTATTAACAATAATTTATAATCATTTCTACCACTAAATCATTTAAGTGGAACTATAATTTATCGAACTTTCGTATGTTCGAAAAATTCGATTTCGATTTGAACTTTTTTCTAGAATCACAGATTTTCAACAAAAACCCTATTTATAAATATCGTGAATTTTTTTTAAAAAATAATTAAATATTTATTGAAACCAAAAAGTTGTAATTGATTTATTTTATAAGAAATGCAAATTAAATAAGGAGGTAAACACTTCCCTGGTTCTTACTCCACTATAATTTCTCAAAAATCAAAAAAATGTCAAAACTTTTGTTTCTGATCTACAAATTTATTTCTTAAGATGGAGCAAGGTTTTTAGATTTTTAAATTTAAACTTTTTGTAATAAATATTTCTTCGGGGAAGAAATCTTTAGTATAAAAAAACAATATCATCTGAATAAAAGATGTAAAATATGGCATGAAAAATTAAGATATAAAAATTATATGAAATTTTGACTAATATGGTTACAATTATTTTAAAAACTCGTTATTTTTTTAAAATTATTCGTGCGAGGTGTAGCACTTTTGGCTGTTCTCTAAACTTAAAATTTTTCTTTTCCTTCAAATTTTTATTTACAACTTTTCATTTTGTTTGATTTTTCAGATCGTTATTAAGAGGCTCAAATATATTTAAAATTAACTTTTTTAATTCTATTTTATTTGTCATGTGAACTCCGCATCAGGGAAATTAATTTTTTTAATACTTAATAAAATCGAGGATTTTTTAAAAATTCAACAATTTCACAAGTTTTCACCAAGTTTTCTTGATGTAATATTTAAAATGCTTGCTAGGGAGCATTCTAAAAATTCTGCTTCCAATATATAAGCCGTATTTTTTCAAACATTTAACTTAATTAAGAATTTTAATAATTAAATTAAAGTATGCTTACATTTTTCATAACAAAATCGCTACATATCTTAATTCTCCGGCTTTTTTATACTGCATTTTCTCATTAAAATTGCTTTAATCTTTAGAAATTTTTTAAAGTATAATCACACTGGAATTTAGGGAAATTAATGTTTAATGTATTTCTTAAACATATTTAAATATGTATAATGCTACTTTGCATACCGTCAGTCGTGCAAAGATTTAAAATATTTGTTCTGCTTTCATTCAGATGTGCATATTTATTTTTAAAATTAATTCGATTTCCAGTGGCATTTTTCTTGTTATGATATTAGGATTAGGAAACATATGAGCACTTTCTTAAGAAATTATTGTTGAAAACTGTATTACAGGATTTATTTAAAAGTATGAAACCAGTTTAGTTTGAATTTCAAGAAATGAAAATTGCAGTAAATTATATTTCTGTTAAGGTATCCGTTTACGTTCGAATGAAAATTTTTGAAAAAAGGGATTTTTAAAAAATCTATGGTTTTAGATGTATTTTTAATTATAATATAAAATACTATAAGTACAAAAAATATTTGAAAATATCATATATTTTGAGGAATAGGAAAATGTGTAGTAAATTGCAATGAAATTGAACCAAAACGGTTCAATTCACTCTACATAAAATTGTGATGCAGCAATACTATTATTTCTTTGCACACTAGTTATAGAATACAATGATGAATAAAATTAACTAAAATCTAAGAAACATTTTGAGATGCAAAGGACTTATAGTTAAAAATATGCTTATATATGCACTTTTTTCATAAAATTTCAACTTAATTTTTCTTAAAACACCAATAAATGAACAAGTATTGCACCAGCAATAAAATTTTTGGTTCATTTCATGACCAATATTATTTAAAACACACGCTGAAATACTTATGTAAATACCTCTCTTAGTGTTTAAGATATCAAGTTAGCCGTGGAGAAATTTTAGAAAAACTAAAGCTTGAGAAAATTGAAATTAAAGACAAATTTTTGGTGAAAAATATGTTATCCTAGATTAAAAACCAGGCCTTCCTTTCCCTAGAAAAGATAAACTGTTTTGGAATCTCCAATGTGATCGATAACCACGGTTTTTAACGTTGTCTGACACCTTATTTCTCGGCCTATTTCACATCGAGTAGAATATTTAATTTAATTCCCTTCTGTTTTGTGATTTTATTTAAGTTTCCATCTTCCGTTTAGAAAGAAACAATGGAGTACACTACTGTACTCATATTGGATAAAACATTTTCTGTAGCATAATCGTTGATATCCGATATCCAAGTATTGAAAAGGGCACTCGCTTGGAGAATTGCTTCTTGCAACAAAATATATGTTCATAGCTTAACACTGTCGAAAATAACAACAAAAATAATAATAAATACAAAACAAATGCAGCACCATTCTGACTTATACAAATCACTACACAGACATTTGCATCTTCTCTAGAAAGAATACGATTGAAATCTTCTCTCTAGAGCAACACAATAAAAAAAGTATCTGCTTTCCACGATTACAGAGTAGCTTGAATGATGTTAAATGACTTTTTTCTATCGGGAATTTTTCTTCCGAAAATCCTTCGTTTTGCTCTAAAAAGAAAATGTGACCGTCTAATTTGAAGATATTAACTAGACGATTAGATGCATGCCAGAAAACTATGTCCCACTTGAAGACATTATACGATTAGCTGCATGTCAAGAACATATGTCCCACTTGAAGACATTATACGATTAGCTGCATATCAGGAATATATGTCCCACTTGAAGACATTATACGATTAGCTGCATATCAGGAACATATGCCCCACTTGAAGACATTAGATGATTAGATACATGTCAGGAAAGTATATCCTCTGTTCAGGATCCGACGTAGAATGATTGGGGTCCTGGGAAAAAGTCTTCTTTGCCCTCTCCTCCGTCTTTATCACCACTTTAGTAATATAGAATCACATATTGAGCTTATCTATGGTGTTTTTCATTAATTAATTCAAAATGCTATTTAAACTTAAAACAAAAAACTCTCTTCATCTTAATCGGAAGTACCACAGTTAATCATAGAATTTGAAATGCAATCTGACAAAACTCCAAAGAAAGATTTATATTACTATGATTTTTACAACTATATTAAGTATCTGTTTGTAAAAAAAAACCTCCAATCCTAAACTAAATATTAGGTGAGGAAAAAGAAATTCCTTATTTTGTCGGTAGATATCTGTAGTGATCGGTATCTCAAAAAGTATTGATCAAACAATTTCAGATTTATGCTCGTTGCCAAGTAGGGATTTTGCTCTAATCTTTTGCTCTAATTCATCTCTTTTGCTGTTTTTTGTTTTGTTCATTCAGTTATAGGGTTTTAAAAATGGAAGTGAACAAAGAGAAAATTCGCTACATTTTACAATTTCCCTTTGTTAAAGGTGAAAATGCAAGCCAAAAAGCTTTGATTGTGGTGTTAATGGTCCCGATACTGTAACTGCTAAGGACGTGCCATTTTGGTTTCGTCTATTTCTTGCTGCATTTGCATTTAATGGGATTGGAAAGATATCGCTTATTATGAGTTGCTTCCGTGTGCCCAAACACTAAATTTGGATCTCTAGTGTCAACAACAGGACCATTTGAATTTAGCGATTGACCAGACATGGCCAGAATTGGCCAACAGAAGAGGTGTTCTGTTTCATCAGGACAACGTTAGACCACACACGTCTATAGTGACACGCCAGAAACTCTGAGAGCTTGGTAGGGAAGTTTTGATGCATCCACTATACACTCCGGATCTGACACTAAGCGATTACCATCTTTTTCTTGCTTCGCAAAACTTTCTTAGTGATAAGAAATTGGCACCATGCGAAGATTATAAAGGTCATTTACAAAGGTTTTTGTCAATAGCGACCAAGACTTCTATGAGAGAGGTCTTATGAAGCAACCTTTAAAATGGCAACAAATTGTAGAGCAAAACGATGCATATTTCACCTAAATCGAACAATTCGAAACATTTTGAATAAAGTCTTGAAGTTCGCGTAAAAATGATGGATCCCCCCCCCAACCTAGCAATAATGAAGAAGCAAACGTAAAACTGACGGACTTTACACTGACCTGATATTTTGTTTAAAAATATTCATTAAAGAAGGAAATGTAAAATAAGATTTCCATTCGGTTTCGAACTCCCCCCCTCTCTAATGCGGGGGTCAAGGGGCAACTGCCTCGTATGCTGCTGCTTCTGTTTTAAAACAACTACGGATCGAAAAATTGCTGCATATTGGGTCTGGAAATATTAAGAATTTTAGTGCTACCGGCACAACAGTTTGAGCTGCTCATTAGTTTGAATTGATTAATTTTAAAATATTATGCTGATTAATGAATGATTATTTATTTTTAATGAATTAAAAGGAAATAATTTTAATATATTCTGGCAATATTATTGTTTTTCAGAATTAAAAGAAGCTTGATTTGCGTCTAAATTGATAATACAAGTATGCTGCTGTTATCATTAACTTTAACATTTTATTCAGATGTTAGAGTTATCAACTTGCAGCAACATCTTCTCAAAGGATGTTGCTTCACTTTTTTACTGTTTGCAGATTAGAGACATTCATAAATCTTGGATTCGTGGTATGTATACAAATAATTTTAAAAGCAAACATAGAATTATAAATTAATTAGACAGAAATGCAATTTATAAAAATTATCTTGCTAAAAAATTAAGAATTTCATTTGTTTAAAGATGAAATATATCCATTTTTCTCTCTCAAGATTTATGATAAATCATATTTAAAGTTAAGCAAACTGAGAGCCATTGACTGAGGAAGCTGCGAATGGTTTAGTTAAAAAAAGCTATCAGCAAATAAAAAAAATGTATAAAGACGAATTTTATGAATTATTTGGTGTTAGAGTGACTACGCTGGTTTGTATTGAATAATTAACTACATTAAATAATAAATTTAAATCATAACATATTTATAGTATATTAGAATATTAATTTTTAATTTGACTACTTATTATTCAACTTGACAAGTCACTTAAATAATTATTTTTAATGCTATATTTGTTTGAAGCTTAATATATTGAAATAATTTTTCATTCAAATTAAAATCTCAATCTTTGTTTGTAAGTTAGAAAATCATGATTTAATAATGATGGTTAATTATATAGGATTTTATATATTTTGTCATTTTTCTATAATACATTTAGTTAAATTCCATTTTCTATTGTTTATGAATAATTTAAGATGTTGACTTTATGTTTTAAACTTAATGGAGTCTAATGTTTAAATTTTTCACTACTTCTAAGTTTTTTTCGTTTTCCATGTTTCTCTCCTTATAGAAATTTTTTGTGAAATTTTTGAATTGCAGAGCTTTATAAAGAAGAAAACATATTTTGTTGATGATTACTTGTGCGTGAAAAAATTCTGAAATTCGATATTTTTAAGTCATTGCTAATTATCTGTATCAAAAAGAAATAAAAAAATCTGCTTTCGAAATAAGCAAAGGAAATCTTAATGACAGATATTTTAGCAATACAAAATAATATAAAGCTATTATTTTTTTCGTACTTGATTTCTTATTGATAAAATAAATAAAATAATGATTATTTTTAATACTTGATTTCTTATAGATAAAATAAATAAAGTTATTATTTTCCTTATTTGATTAACGGTTTAAATAGTAATCTAATTTTTTATTTAATTTGCCTAAAGACATATCTTGTTGGACAAGAAATATTGGATACTAAATATTTTTATATTAAAATAACCTTAAAAACCGTAATGAGTTATCAAATAAAAAGTTTTTTTAAACTTTGAATAATGAAGATAACATCTTTGTCTGTATTGTTTAACTCCAATATCTGTGCATTTCACATCGAAATCTTCATAAAATGCAACTAATTATTAACTCGTCAGTTTCTTTACACATAAAATGCTTCTCAAATTAAAAGATTCCTTTTGAAGCCGGGAAATTTTGTGCATAAAAATTGATGGCGTCCAATTTTATGGTAAAAAGATGAATCCTTCCGTAATTTGTTTGTTTCTTCGTTTATTGCCTGCTTTCTTAAGTGCTTTGGTAGAATGCAAGTAAAATTCAGAGATAAAATTAGAACTCTCCAAATGGGTTATCGACTTTTATTTTACTGCACACGAGTTCAGATTAGAGGACGCATTTTATAGTGGAAAACCGCTACCATGAGATTTTTATGAATTTCAAGGCATAAGGCAACCGTGGGTTTTATTTTACAATTATGCCTGCAGATGTCTGCGCCTGCTAAACTACAGGACCCAGACGGACGCTAAAGATTTCTAACTCTACAGCTCTACTGAAACAAGAGACTCTGAAGTTTTACTTAAAATCGTCAGTGAGCATGTTTATGACAAGGGTTATAAACAGCAAAAATTTTGCAATTAGTATAAATGCTGTTTCTAAGTATTATTTTTTCAGTTTCTGTATAGATCTCCAATTCACTATGCCATCGAATGCTTACTGATTCTCCCACGGCTCATGAGAAATCCAGAGCCAAGTCTCCTGGAAGAAGGATGCAGGAGAGTTGCATCGAATACCCTTTCACGCAGCAAGATCCACTCCATAGTAAACCTTGTTCACAAATGCCAAGACCTCTTCAAGGTTACATAGTAGCTGAGACCCAAATGCCAGTCAGAATCAGCCGAAATTATAACTTCAAGAGTCCCTTAAAAAACCACATCACCCTGACGGATGCTACAGATTTCTGACTCGACAGTGATTGTTTATTTGATGATACACGTCACACAGATGTACTTGCGATTGATCATTCTACAAAAATTTTATGATCCATTATTCGCCTTCATCAGTTTTGACAAGAATGAAATTGGCAAAATAAATTCTTTGTTGGTGATTGTCTAATTACAAGTGCCGCAAATTTTTTTATACGGATGGCATATTAAAATGATACACAATGCTTTGCGTACTGTCTATCATGGCTTTATTACATTTCTAGCTCTTACAGGTTGCCGATACACTAGCCCTGAATCAATTGCTTCCCTAATATCCTCCTCAACTTCTTGATCACACATCTTTTTCCTCTAGTTGCCGGGAGCATTCCGAGTTCTCCTTAAGATCCAAATTTATTAATCATTTTCTTTAAGCCATTCACAGATGACGGTCCTTTTTTTCAATTCTTTAAGTCGGTGATATTTTTCGAAAGCAACACTGTAGTTGCTATTCTTTTGGTAATAACATATTATTAACAGAGCACGTTCTACCCTTGACAAAGGCATGGCTATAGCTTAAAGATACATAGCTTTTATCATTATAATGTATATAATAATTTATTTTTAACTTTTTTTTATAATTATAAAATTTAAATGGTAGTTTGATATAGTATAGAGCAAAATATTTATTTATTAATAATCCATCTATTGGAAAAAATGAGCTAATTTTTTTATTGTGCAATTTATTTTCCTCGCGTTGTAAATATAACATGTACCGAATTTCTTCAACAAACTCCCAGTAATTTTTCTTTTACAGCCCTTCAAACACTTCCACTTTAATTATAATCACCATGTTCATCTAAGTTGCAACAGTGAAATTTTACACACATTTCGAATTTGTCTAAAACGATGGATTAAATAAAACAGCGTACTTATTTACGAAAAAAAAAATATGTATTTTTATTTACATTTTTCATACCCTTTCTTCTCATCATTTCAAAAAAAAATCAAAACTTATGTTCACGCATCGTAACAAAAATAAAAATGACAGAACTTAGAAAATAAAACTATCCACAATGAAAGAAAATGCTCGCAAGCTTCTATATCGGCAGCGACTCTTGAGATTAGCGATAGCTTTATAAATTTACCTGCTTCTTAGAACTCGCATGCTTATAAGTCTGCAAAACACAGGAACGGAGAAGACTGGTTGAAGAACAGCTATTAAAAAAACTGCTAGATTTGGCAGAATTATACTCGAAAAAGAGCCGAGCCAACGGTGTTTTATCCTTACTATTAAGCATCAAAGAAGTCATTTCTGCTGTTTCGTCTTTCTAAGGACAGAAATGTGCCGTTGAAAGAGTTTCGGTTAAAATAAGAAACATATTTCTTTCCGCAGATATCAAAATGGGAGATAAAAAGGCTCGGATATACCTTTTTTTGTTTTGTTTTGTTTACAGCATTTTAGATAATACTAGATATATATTTTATTTTCTATAAAATAAAACCTTTGGAAGTCAGCTAATGCATGTCGTCGAGATGGCGATGTAAAGGATTAGATGATATGCTTTTGGGGCAAATAATTGCATGCCATTTGAATGGAAATAAAGATATGCCTTCCAACGTAGTCCGACTGTACATGCATGTTCAGAATCATATTTGAGACAAGAAAGGGATATTCAAAAAGTTGAATATGTTGGATTTAAGAATAGGGTTCCCCTCATGTCTTATAGAATTTCGAAAATAAAGTTCTAATATAAATTCGAAATTAAAGAAATAAAGCTCGAGAGTCACGGCCTGAAACACGAGGTGACCTACATTTCAAACGGAACATAAAATAACTTTCCCTGACATGGTCAGTAATAATCGCTGATGTCCAAACAAATATTTCGACAAGAAACAGCAAAAGATGTCGAACGACGATTGTTTTTTCAATAACGCCGCTGACAAACGAGTGATTTATGGCCCGTCGAGTGGAAAAAAAATTAATTCCTTTTCAAGATGCCGAAAGAAGAGACCTTTCGACGGCCATTCAAGCAAACCATGAAAAGAGAAAATTATTTTCTTCTCACATTTGTTTGTTTTTTGGAAGAACTTCGGAGCATTTCTAGTACTCTTGAAGGTGAAAACTGGGGGAATTATCAGTGATGGATTGCAAAGAGTTTATTTTAAGAAAAGAGATCAGCGCTCTGAGAAGATGTCTTTACCCTTTAACAACTTCGATGGTGTTCATGATGATTTTTTCTCACCACTGCCATGGTTTAGATCCACCATTTCCAGTTCTCAAGAAGTCAAACAAAACCATGACCCAGACTGACGCTGCAGATTTCTGACTCTACAGTGATTGTTTATTTGCTGATACATGTCACACAGGCATTCTCTATGTAATTTATCAATCTTTTCTTTTTAGTTAGCATTTCCATTTCCTTATAAGTCCATTTCAATCCAAAGTCAGCAATTGTGTAAGTATTCTTGTTCCCTCCATCTGGTTATTACTTCATTGGAAAATTGAACATAGTCGTTTAAGATCTGACACCAATGGGATTCTCTCTAGAGATACCTGAATGGACTGCCGTCTCCTTCTTTCTTTAAAATTTTTCTCTTTTTCCCTTCCTTACATTCTCTGCCAATCCAACTGGTTAGGTAACTTAATGTTATAGGCACCTGTGTCACAGGACGGCGTTATGTTATGTTATGTTATGTTATGTGCTCGTTGGCCGACGATATGTAGTTTCCTTTAAATATGCTCCCGTATTCTTTTATGAAATTTTAGAATTCATAAAGCTATGTATCCATCTGCGCTGAGCCGTTGATGTAAAGGAGTAGGACATACGCATATTTTTTCATCACACGAGATACATCAATATGTCGAAAAGAAATAATTTACAAACCTGCAATCTTGCTTCTTTGTATGGTTAGATGAATCTTTGGAAAAACATCTTCGTGATCAGCTTTGTTGGATGCTGATCAGTAATCCCGGGGCTTGGCGACAACCTTAGAGACTATTTTAAGCCGACTTTGACTACAAAATTCATGATAATGAATCTTCAAAAATTTTGTCGATACGGCAAATAGGAAAAGAAGTATGCTTGCTTGTTCTAGAACCTTCCCTGCCTTGTACCGGAAACTATAAAAGGCCGGCAGTTCAAAGGTGAAGACAATTGTTGAGAGGTTTAGAGGCACAAAATAAAACAATGACGAGCTAGTTAGATCAATTCAGCAAAGATAAGGTTGATATGATTACAAATAAAAGCCTGTAAAAATAGGATTGACTGATTTATCACATTCTTTTCATATAACTAATAATAAAATGCAATTTAAAAAACAACTAACATCCTTGACTATGACTCTATCTGCCAGTGTGGGCTTTCAAACCAGCTCAATAAATAAGCCCTGCACTCAAAATTTTACATTACGGCCTCAACCCTGAGCATTATGTCTTAACAATAATAGTAGCTTGATTCGTCGGTTTTCAAATTATTCCTAAAAATTACTGTTGATTTTAACATTGATAACCTATACACTCCAAAAAATATTTAATATTATCGAAATATGTGCGTAAAAATTGAGAAAACAAAAGCAATAAAAACTATTCTGCAAAATATAAAAAATTATCAAAATTAGAATTTAAAATTCTTCTGGGAAAAACTGATACAGATGGAAAACGATTTTTTTTTTAATATTAAGTTGACATAAAAAGTTATTTAAGTTCAACAGTATATTACTTGATACTTTGAGACTGGATTACTCTTACATTGAAAGCATTAAAAGAATAAGTTTCGTCATATAACAGAAGAAACGAAACTGAACACATTTTTTTAATCTTTAAAAAGAAAATTTTAATGTTAAACATATATGAATTAAAAAAATTAAAGTAAGAATAATTTTGCAAATCACGAGTCTTCATATAATTTAGGTCAAATAAAAATGACTGCAAATATTTTATTAAAAAAAGTCAACTTTTTGAGTTATTTGTAAATATCAAATCTTTTTTTAAAGAGTGTTAAATAAAAAATAAATTTCATTCGAAATTTGTGCAATTATTTTGTTATAAATACAATTTTGTTTATACATAAAAATTCGAAGGAAGCATTATTTTTTTTTTTAATTTAATTCATTTCGATGTTCACGTAAATTGAAAATTATTATTTTTTAAAAAAATATTTGATTTGTCTCTAATTTTCATTTAAATACTAAGCAGAAACCTCAAAACTAAAATTTATAAAAGGAATAAAAATAAGTAATAAACTAAAATATCAATCATTGCTTTCTAAATCATTAAAATCATTTGAAATGCCGCATTTTTGCACTTACAGGAAATCAATGCATCAATCAATGCAAAAGATAAATTTTTCATCTAAAAATTAATGCGACACATCTAATAATATTTTAATATTTCTATTTCATTTATGATTATTTACAGTATTACATAAATTACAATCACTGCATAACATTTTATGAAATTACAGACTTTTGTAGGAAAAATTGAGCACATAAATTATCAATAAATTTAAATAAGCATAAATGGTTCTTTTCTTTTTTTAGATTATATAGTTAGTAATGAATTAACTATACATACAAATAATTGAAAGAGTATTTTTGCAAAAGTTAAATAATTGCAATCCTATAATGTATTTATATTTCCATTTTAAATAATTTCTTTTATTATTATGTATATTTTTATGAGCTAAAGAGTATAGATTCTTGTTTCCCACAAAGGCATCATTTGATGTAGGAGGAAACAAATATTAATTAAATATTATGGTAAGGAAGGATATTATATGCTTCAAAAACATTATGTATTTTGTACTAGCTGGTACCTGGCGCGTTACTGCCGCCGAAAAAATATAATATTAAGGGAAACCAATGAATAATTCAGTAATTTTTTATCAAAATAGGATGAACGGTGCGACAAGTATGTAAAATACGAACAAACAAATATGCATTTTTATGTATTAGATGAGTGTATGCTTTCGAATTGTAAAACTTGGCGTTCTTTCAGAAGGGTAATAAAAGAAACTATTCGTTGTATCTCATGATTCGTTGAATATTTGTTCGGAATTCTCGAGTTTAATGTTAGAAAATGTGATTAAAATATTTCCTTTTAAAATGGATCAAACATAGAAAATATATTTATTCCATAAATCATCAATATAGTTGAAAAGATAATTTTTAAAAATTAATATGGTGCAAAATTGTTTGTACTACAGTATTTTTGGTAATGTACTGCAATATTTTAAAATTAAAACCCCTCAAAGTTGGTCTTCAGAAAATTTTCTAGCGTAATCTGTAATAAAGTTGTTATCTCTGAGAATGACATTTGCGTACAATAGCTACAAAATATGAACCTTTCACTTGGATTGAGAATTTCTACTGAATCTATTGTGTCTTCCCGTTGTGTTATTTGGAGATGAATCTTTGATAAAGTGAGGCGGATGAGCTTCAAATATTTGTTTTTAATTTTAGATAATTGTACTCTCCCTATAACCATACCGTATGTGTAAACAATAAGCAGACCCAGTTCCATCGCAATCGGATGATTGGTTGAGGAAGGCAAAATAGACACACAGACAAACATTCATTTTTATTTATAGAGATTAAAACATCGTCAAATTTATTTAATTTTAGATTTAAAACCAGTAATTCAGATATTATACAAACATTTTAAATTTAGATTATCGGATTAATTCACCGATTTACACTTTATTTGGATAATACGTTGCTGATTTATAGTTTGCTGTTTATTTTCAGCTAACGAATTAAAATTAATTTTTTTATAATGAAAGAAACATTTTCCGCTGTTGATATGAATTTTTTTATTAAAGTACCTATGAAAATCTTTTTATACAATCTACTGAAACTAAGGTAAAGTTTATTATATTAATTTGGAATAACCACCTATAATAACCAAACTTCTAGTAACCATCGATTTAAGTGAATTATCCAATGTAACAAATAATGGGCATGGCTTAACCTTTTTTATATCCTTCATATCCCTTTTCTTAATTGAATTTAAAATCCATATGTCACATTTCCATTGTCAAATTAATACTCCATCCTTGTATTCTGTATTGTTGTAGGATGTCTATGAAGATGCACTAATATATATATTGAAAATTTAATTATTTTCTAATTTAGTAATTTAATCAAGTTTTAAGTGTATAAGCATAAATCACCTTGGGAGTTTAATTTGGAAAAAGAAATTTATTCGAACATCTGCTCCTATTCATCAATTTTTTAATAAGCGCGTGTTTTTAAAAATACTTTTATTAAATTTATTTTTAATAGCTTACTTAACCGTAGTTTGATTTAAATTTTCAAAGCAGTCTGCATTGTCACGAAAATTCTGAAAATAAAATAGCTGAAACAAAAATTTTAATGTTTGCCTGCTAACTATTTTTGTGATTTTTTTTTAATTAAAACTTATACTCGATTAATTTCAGTATTCGCTGACAATTTTTAGAAATATTTTATGAAATATTTCCTTGTATTTTTATATACAAGGAGCTATATACAAATTATTTTTATACACATGGCATATTAAATCTTTTTTTCCTTCTACAGTATATAAAGAATTTGTTAGAAAAGGCACTTTTTAATGATAATGAAGAAAATGAGAAACTTAGAAGCAATGTTGTTTTAAATATAAAATTATTTTTTTTCACGTTACGGAAAGGAAATGACGAATAATTTTTTTACTTAAATTCCTTGCTACATTCTTGGGTGGTATGTCAAAAGAATGTAAAATTTAACTCTTGCAGCTTAGACACTCTATTTTAATTAAAAGAGAATGCATAGTTTTATGTTCTCGGAATTTAATCACCAGTTGCACTAGAATTTAATTAAATTTTAATTATGTGAAATCATTGCTATGAGATAATGAATTTGAAGAAGGTTCGTTTCAAGATATTCTGATATTAATAGTATCAGAATATCATATATTAAAAATTGAGAGGAAAATATAGATTATAATATAGAAAACTAGAAATTTTGATTATTACAAAATAAGTACATAAAAGTCTTGGCATAGGGGTAGCGTGTCTTCCCCGTTATCTGGACGTCCCGGTGATGGCATGGTTGATCTGTGTTTTATCTGTGATATTTATGAATGTACCCCCCTGTAAAAAGGGGTTGTGCAAGTGAATGTGTGTGCCACCTTCATTTGAGATAGAAGTCAGATCTGCCCTCTGGGTGTTCAGAGGTCTATACCTTCAGAAGCTACTGCATCCCCTTTTCATGGAAACGCAGACACGACATCATCACACACACACACCCGCACACACACACACACACACCCGCACACACACATACACACACCCGCACACACACACACACACACCCGCACACACACACACCCGCACACACACACACCCGCACACACACACACACGCAAACACACACACACGCGCACACACACACAAAAGCGTGTTTTAAAAAAATGTTTTTATGTTGACGTTATTTTTTTTCCCGAGAAAGTTTCTTGGATCCAATTCAACGTAATAGAAACAAAACTGCATCTTCCTTAAAAAAGAAAAAGGGAGGGTAAATAAGTTCGACCTCGTTTGTCTCTGTTGCACATTTTGTACAAAAAGTCGGCAAACGAGTGATTCCACTGAGGAGAAAAGAGAAAATCTCCCTTTCTTTTCTTTTGAGAGAAGAATCTGAAATGGAAACAAAAACACTTTTAATTTCTTTTTCTCTGAAAAGAATGACAAAATCCCAGGGTTGCTTTAAGTGAAAGTTCCTCAATTTTTTTTATTTTGTATCTTTATGTTGCCTCTCTGTTTCTTTTCTTCATTTTCGTACAATTCCTCGCTAGCTGAAAAATTTCCCGAAGGCGGCTTGTATTTCAGATTTAAAGTATTATTAAGTAAATACAGACCAGAACCATTTTCAGAATTGCTTTATGATAAGAAATTGTAGTTATAGTATAATAGGTCTGAAGTAAGATATGCTACATCGTCAGTGAGATTAAATGCAAAAATATAAACTGCTTTTGTAAGAACATTATAAGGAACAAGACAGAATAACAATATAAAAAGTAATTCCTTTTAATTCAATAAATAAATAAACTGAAAAGACTTTTCTTTAAAATTTTACATCTTGTTACTAAAGCCAATGGTGGTGTTTTAACCCTTCAAAAGCTTGCTTCTTAAAATTTTCCAGAAAGTATTACTCCCAATTATAGCTATAACTAAGAAGTACATCAAAATAGCTCGTAATATGGAATAAGAGAGAAATGATTTTCCAAAAAGAGAGATATTTGATAGGAACATTCATAACAATCACGGTTGATAAATTGAATTGAGTTGTTGAGAAAAAAATGGAGATATCTTTTTTCTTTCTAACCAAAGAAAAAATTAAATACTAAATTAAGGACTTGTAGGGGGAAAACTAATTGACAATGACATAGAATTTTCCTGGAAATAATTCCTGGATGTATCGTTCAATCATTTTTGTTTCAATATTATATTGTTACGAATGTTACGTGTCTGTGATGCTGCTTCGCAGCATGATTGGTTCCTTCACTGGAAAGAATGATTTACAGTATTCTTTACTGGATGCTCTTAGAAATGATCCCAGAGCTTGGCGACAAACTTGGCGTGTTGGCGACAAAATGGAAAGTACCCGAAACATCGAGAATTTTCCCGATTCGTCCATCAGGAACCAGTATATGTCCAGATGTGCCCTGATGCGTCGAGATATTTCTAGCCACGCCTCTTGGGACTATATAAGGGCCATAGTTTCAAGCTGAGAGTAGTAGTAAAAACAGACTCAACAAAAAGAAAGCTAAGAGCTGGTGCCCCACAAGGTGGTATCCTCGCACCTGTCATTTTCCTGCTTTACCTAAATGATATTCCTCAACAAAAGGACATTAGTATCAGTCTCTATGAAGATGACACAGCCATTCTTTCACAAGGGAAAAATCCCCAACAAGCAATAATTCCTCTTCAAAACTACATCCTCAACCTAGAAAAATGGCTTGTTCGCTGGAAAATAAAACTCAATGTCGAAAAAACTGAAGCAGTAATATTCTTTAAAAACAAAAATGACTGGCCAAACATTAAGCTCTACAACACTGAAATCAACTGGAAAAACGAAGTCAAATACCTTGGTATAATTCTTGACAAACACCTCAACTACAAATCACACATAAATTATACCAGAGAGAAATTTAACAATGCATTCAAATCACTATACCCCCTCATCTGTAGAAACTCGGGTCTCTCTCTAGATGGTAAAGTTCTGATTTACCTGGCATACCTAAGACCATTCCTCACATATGCCTACCCTGTTTGGGCTGCAACTGCTAAAACCAATCTCCAAAGAATTATCTCCCTTGAGAACAAAACTGTTCGTATGATTGCAAAAGCTAGATGGATCCATAAAAATGAAGATATTCTCAAAGCCCTCAGCATCCCACCTATAAAACAATTCATGATCAGACTTGCACAAAACTTCTATGGTAATATTATTCATATTGACAATTCCACCTTGCAAAATCTCCCAATTTATGATCACTACGAAAATTGAAATAAACGCAGACCACGCTGCTCACTTGCCCTTTAATTTCCCCTAAGTACTCTTCATCAAACTTTTTTTTCTTCTTTTTTTATTTTATTTTTTTCTCAATTTACACAGTACCAGTTAATCTCTTTCCATGATTCAAATCATTTTATGATGCGCATATTAAACAAATAAGGTCAGTTCCATTTTCACTTAAGTCCTATATCACAAGATTTACAGATGGTGGAACCTGCGGCCCCAATGAGCTGTAAAACACTTTACAAATAAGAGAGTAGCAGTAGTCGGAATCGACAGCAGCTAATGAGTCCTCCAGAGGAGAAAACAAGAAGCGGCGAAGCCAAGCAAGCGCTGAACTGAGCTGTGTGCCTTGTAGTCTATTGAGGAAGCAGCGTCGAGTACTATAGCTAGTGCTGCAGATATTGTTACTACTTGTGAGTTACTGTTGCTATTGTGTTCTGCTGTGTGTTCGTCTCATCTGTAAATAAAAGCCTGTGTTGGTCTTCTACTAAAGGACTGATCACTGTGTGTTCAACTCTTCTCACACTGTACTCTCCACACACTTCTCACACTGTACATGCCCACTGTACAAGGTAAAAAAAAAAACCGACGGATTAATATAAGAAACCGTAACAACATGTTTTTAAACTCTACTTGACTTACTATGCTTAAAAGATCAACATAGATTATGCAGTCTCTTTCAATTTGTCTTGAAGTTTATACTTTTTACAAAACATGGCAAGAAATAATATTACGGTATTTTCTCTTTTGCTATGATTTAACACCACCAGATTATTGTTTTATTCGATTTGCGTAGTTTTCCCATCTGTTGCAGGAGCAATATTATAATAGTTTAAGCACATTAATCACAAAACTTTTAAATACTAGCTTCATCATTTTACTTTTGCATTCATTTCCAAAACGATGAAAAATAGTCCTTACAGGTTAGGAACAACATTTTTCTAAGGTAAAAAAACCCAATCAACAAGAGTGGTATGGATAATAATTTTTTAAACTTTCGAGGTAGTTAACAATGAAAAATTATTAAAAAAATCTTATACCTTTCATTTAGCTTGTAAGTTGAAATCCTGAATAAAGAGACCAAAGGAAAGGTAGCTTTTACTGTTTTATCTGTATTTGCAAGTTGTGCATAGTTTTGAAAGGAAACTTTATTGTGTGGTTCCATCCATGAATGAAGAAAAAAGTGGATCCATGTCGAAATGTGTCAAAGAAAAAAGGTGAAGATAGAGAAATATTTTTGTTTCTTCTGAAAAGTGATTCTGGCCAATGGCTGTAAAATAAATGTTCTCTCAATTTCTCTCTCTCTAAGAATAGGAAACTTCCACGTGGAGCCGAACTAACTAAATAAATAAATAGTCAAATGACTTCTTCCAACATTTAGGTAAAAAGAGACTTTTATTAGATCCTTTCCGAAGAGCTGTTCTTGGAAACGAAACAGAGCGCAAACAATGCTGAGGGAGAAGAAAAGAGAGTCGTGGAAGGACAGAGTTGTTTCAAACACCTGAAAAAAATCTGTTTTGGCCTTGGAGAATTTTTTTTATCCTCTCGACACTATTACTGCAGTCTGGTCTCATGGGGAAGCAGAAAAAACTTTGAATGCTTTTGATTTTCGGGTTTAAATTATTTCTATCTGAAAGGAAAGTGTTCTCGATTTGGAACACTTTGTCTGTTAAGGGTTGTGAGCGAAGCATCAAAGTTTTCTTTCTTTTTCTTCTGATAACTGGAAACGGTTTTTTGCTTTGATTGGTACGTCATCGAGTAAAAATCAATGGATAACTTTTAATAATACATGGATAACTTTTAATGATACGTTTCTTATTGGGACATAATATGTTTCACGGCTATTTTTCTTTATGCTCTGACTTATTTATCACCAAATAATTTGTTAAATAAAAATGAATACTAAAATGAACAATTCTTTTATGAGTTTTCATTTAAATCATCTATAGAAAAATAAAGCATAACAAAAATAATATAACAAATCATTTGGAAAATATCTGTTATTCAAATGATCTGTTTTTAACGAAATACTGTCTTTTTTTCTAACACCGAAATTCTTTAGTTTTATTTCATTTTTTCAGTTTGAATTCTACAATTACAATTTTTTGATTACAAAAATATGTTAGCAAAGCAATGAATAGACATATTCTTTCGTTTCAAATAAAATTTATAAAATTAAATAGTCTCTAAATTTTAAAATCAGTGCTCCAAAATCAGGAGGTAAAAAAAATAAAGGAATTGAATCAATTTTAAATAACTAATTTTTTTTTATTTCATATAAAAAGCTATATAGCTCTTAGAATTTTTTTTTATTAATGCAGTTTGTAAATTTATATGACATTGTCCATCGTCCATTTGTCTGTTTTAAATAAAAGGCAAAAAGTTTTAAAAAATATATAAATCATCATATATTATGTTAATATTGTCATTTTTGAGATTTTTCCCAGTGTTCTGGTAAAAAAATATTTCTAACATAAATATAGTACAATGTAGAACGTCATAAGGCCGGATAAGTCAGGACTTATCAAAATAGTAGTAAATCATTTTATTTCTGTTTAATTCATGCAAGTTCTTCTGAACTTTCCCTACAGTCAAGTATGCCAGAAGCATTTGATAAATTTATCTCCACTTGTATATTTACAAAAAAAAAGACATTTCTTCGGTTTCCGCTAAATTCAGGAGAAAAAAACATGTTTTACAAGGCGGAATAACCTGCATTTTATCTTCCTGGATTTAGTGGTTATCCTTTGTCAGCAGCTGTTTTTCCTGCAAACTTTACCTTAAGAGAACTCCGTAGAATCCATTGTAGCAATTCATCCTTTTATATATAAAAAGAGAGAAAAAAAAGCATCTCCCATTTGTCATCGGTGCGGCCACGTGCCATGAAGTCATCTTTCAAGAAAAAAGTTATTTTACCCAGGCAGCGAAGCGAAGATCCTTCTGGTTTTTCATCCTCGTCGAAGAATGCAGGGAAAGAGAGAATGAACAGACAGCTGAGCTTCGGAATATATGAGAAGAAAATATACAGAATTTCTGCTTTAGCTTTGCAAAACGGAGGACTGACGGACAAAGGGTTTTAAATTTAAAATGAATCAATCTATAGTCGATTCCAGTTTCTATAAATATTTCCACCTCACCAATATCGATTTTTAGTAGAAAAAATCAACAAGATTAACTCATATGTTATAACCTTTTATTTTCTGTTCCGATATTCTCAAATGTTGTCACCTAATTCCATATTTTAGTGAACTTTATAGCCAATTCTCAGATTTATTGGACCGTCATCTGTTCTGTACTCGTAAGACGTGTCTGTAAAACAATTTAGCTTACTATGAGATTACATTTCCGGAGAAGTAACATATAGATTCTTCACATTATTTTGAAGTCAATCGACACAATTTTCTGGTAGAACTTATTTTTTTTTTTTTACTTTTCTATGATATTCAAGTCATTTCTAATGGTTTTCAATTACTGCTTGAAATAATCGATTAATATAATTATAGAGAAGTATTCAAGGCTACCAATAAAATCAACTTTAGGAATAATTGGCGAAGCATTTTAAGCGAAGATACAATGTAAAGATCTATACAACAATTAATTTTAATTTACTTAATTTAAATTTCTCTGGAGGGAAATTAAAACAGGTAAAAGATTTCAAATTCAGAAAACAATTCAGCTAAAAGAAAACTTTAAAAAAATTTACAATGAACGGAATAATGAAATAGGAATAAGTTTTTCTTCAACATTTTGAATTAATTGCAGCATTTCATGAAGAGTTCTAACATAGTAAATATATTACACTTCAATTAAAGAAGTAAATCTGATTGTAATCGGTCACTTTTGAAAAAAGTGCACTACAAAAATTGCAACAATCAAGCTTTAATAAATATATAATTTTTTTCTGTAAGTATTGTTACGAACCTGTGGTTTTGCTTTCCCGAGCTAATACTGTCATCGTAAGGAAAACATATTGACAGTAATGTGTATTGAATAGTGAATGGGTGTGACGTCAGAGATCCCAAGGCTTGGTGACAAACTTGGCAACCTTTTGGCGACTTGGCGACGAATTTGACGAATTTGGCGACAAAATGGAAAGTACCTGAAACATCGAGAATTTTCCCTATCCGTCCACTAAGAGCCGAAATCTAGCTAGAACGCTCCTGATTGGTCCAGAAGATGTTAGCCCCGCCTACCACCGGTATATATATAAGGCAGAAGGCTTACTAAAAATTTCCTGTACCCTTATGATATTCAATCCCTACCGGAACTCAGCTCTGATCATAACCCTGTGCTTGTTAACTTTTACTTCAAATACTCTCTCCCTACCTGCACAGGTAAAGTTAAAACTAAATGGGATAACTTCAGGCTGACTCTCAGCCAATCAGAAATGCCGCACATCCGCGAGTTTACCGGCCCAGCTAAAATTGATGATTTTGTTAAAATGTTTGAAAATCAGATTATCACTGCAAAAAATCTAGCCTCCACCCCAATTTTAAATAATCAAAATTTTATAGACCCCAAAATGCGCGATCTTATAAGGGACAGGATCAATGCCAGAAAAATTTTCCAAAAAAAAAAACCAGAGACCCAGTCTTCAAGAGACTCATGGACAGACTCAACAAAGATATTGAAAAACTGGATGCTAAACTTAAAAGTAATGAAATTATTAATAAACTTATAGATGTTAACTCTGCAGATGGTTCATTTTGGAAACTAGTTAATTCACGTAAAAACAATAAATTTACAATTCCGACCCTTAAAGGCCCTGCTAGTATTGCAACTAATGATAATGATAAAGCAAACTGCCTAGCTGATAGCTTGGAGAAACAATTTCAACTAAACGACATAACTGATATCCTTACAGAACAAACTGTAAATAATACAGTCAAAAGCTTCTGCTCCTCCCTACCAGTTAAATTTAACGACATTGACCCACCTAATTTAACCGAACTTACTAATTATATCAAAAACTTAAATGTTAAAAAAGCACCAGGCATTGATTGCATTAATAACAAAATGATAAAATCGCTCCCCGAAAATTTTTTAAAATTCCTTATTAATATTATCCATAGCTGTCTTATTTACGGACATTTCCCAACTGTATGGAAAACAGCAGCAGTAATTCCTATACTAAAACCTGGTAAGGACCCAACATACCCTACCAGCTATAGACCTATTTCTCTTCTACCTTCAGTTAGTAAAATTGCTGAACATCTAATTCTCAACCGTCTTAACACCTTTCTAGAAAACAATAACATCCTCATCCCTGAACAATATGGGTTCAGAAAAAATTTATCTACCACCCACCAACTACTTCGTGTAGTCGAGTACATAGAAGAAGGCTATGCTAACAAACAAAAAAACTGCTGCGGTTTTCCTTGACATACAGAAAGCCTTTGACCGAGTTTGGCTTGAAGCCCTTATTTACAAACTAATTAAGTACAACTACCCCCACACCTAGTCAAAATTAATATCTCATACCTCAGCCTTAGATCCTTCAAAATTAAACTAAACAATGTGTACTAAAACCTGTAAATGCAGGTGTTCCTCAAGAATCTAAGTTGGAGCCAATTCTATTCTCACTTTATATTAACGATATTCCCAAACAATTTAACACAATGTTGTGTCTGTACGCGGACAATACCGCAATACTAGCAAGAAACAAAAATCCAAATTACATTACAATAGCCCTCAATAGATACCTGAAATCTCTTGAAGAGTGGTTCATAACCTGGAAAATTCAAATTAACGCTAGCAAAACTGAAGCTATTCTTTTTAGTAAAAATAAACTAATTAAAAAATACCCCCCTCTTAAAAGTAAAAATCAATCTGTCCCGTGCTCAAAGGAATGTAAATATCTAGGAGTCATTTTGGACAATAAATTATGGAAACCCCACTTCAATTATACAGTTAAAAAGTTTCGAGACCTAACTCGTAAATTTTATCCCCTAATCTCTCGAAACTCCAAAATGAGTAGACAAAATAAAATACTTATTTACACCGCCTATTTGCGTCCAGTACTAACATATGCTTACCCAGTGTGGGGATATGCTGCCAAGTCTAACTTACGTCTACTTGAAATTCAGCAAAATAAATTAATAAGGCAATTCTGTAAAATGCAATATTTCATGCACAATAATGATATGTACAAATGTCTTGATTACCCCCCCTTTAAAAAATTTATAGCCAAACTTGCAACTAAATTCTTCAATAACTTGGATAAAATAGATAATAGCTCAATTAGAAATATTCCTAAATACAATCCAGATGTTAAAATTAAAAGACCGCGTAATGTACTACTTTATAATTCCCTCCCCAACCCTAAGTAATTTCACCTAACTTTAATTTCATCCTCTAATATATCTTTCAAATATTGATCTCTAACTTAACTTAAGAAAATATCAAGTGTCTTGACCAGCATACTCCCTCACACTCCCCCATGCTCACAACCAATCAAATCTAGTCCTGGCACACACCACCTCACCTACCCACTCAACTCTCCCATCACATATAACCAGAATCTCCGGAGATGATCACAGCATTTACGGACTGCAAGGCTTACCAAACGCTACCATGAACGAGGATAAGCCCCTCCTGGGGCTAGGTGCCTCGCTAATCCTACTCATAGGCGGATAAAATTCGAAGCGGAGCAGCGGAGAAAAAGGAAAGAAACCGTAGCTGAACGGTCCGGTGTTCAACGAAGAAAACAAGTAACGCGGCGGAATTTATCGAGAAGACCTAGAGATAAAGAGGTCTTGAACTGAAGAGTCCTGAACTGAGGACTGCGGTGCGGCCTATTCTGACGAAGCCTGTGTCGTCGTCGGGAACGGAGCTGTCCCGAACTAAGGAGTAGTCCCGTTGTGAGTCGACAGCAAAGGTAAGAAAAGATAGAGGAATAGTCTCAGCCTGCTCTGGAGAGACCCAGGTGGTGTAAAGTGAATCCCTTAAAGATTCTCTCTCCGGCTGAATCCTGTCTGACCGCTCTGTGAATTGTGGACATTGTCACTACAGAATTTCTGCCTGTGGACTACTAACTGCAGTGTTTTGTCCTGCGTGTTCGTCTCAGCTGTAAATAGTTATCGTCTGTACATAGTGTTGTGAATATTTGTCGTATTTGTCCTGTCCTGTCCTCGTCCTGTAAATAAACGTCTGCGTTGTATCTCCTACCAAAGGACTGATCATTTTGTGTGTCATCATCATCATCGCTAACACTATACACACCCATTATAAACAAGGTAAAAAAAAACGAACCCGACGGATTTTAGGATATAGGAAATCCGTAACAGTATATATTTATCCCTACTGAATAACAAGATAATTCTAGCAATAAGATGTTTTATAAATAAAGCAGTGGATTAATTCTATGAAACATCCTGAGATTGAAAGTTCTTATTACTATTACATAATGATGTTAAAAATACAAATTGGAAAAATTTCCAAGTTTTGAAATTCAGGTTTCAATTTCAATGGGTTAAAAACTAGCTGTTGTTTCAATTGTTATATATAACGATGCTTTACTTTTTAATCAACAACCCAATAAAATAAAATATGACATTTTTATCATTGAAATTTAAGATGAATATATTATTTTGTAGTTTCAGAATTTTTTCCGTTCTTTAAATATTTATTAAAAAAAATGGTGTTTTCAAAGCCAAAAGTGCCATTCTAGATGATTTAATATTAAGTATTATAAGCAAAAATTAAAACTAATCCAACATTTTCTTTTACAACAATTGTGTCAAAAGTCAGTTTTTTATTGAGCGAATGCATGGTTTGCGAAGTACTCCTCAGAAGATAACTATGCAGGTACTTCTCAAGAATTAGATCAAGGAATGGGTTGATATGTATAAAATAATAGCTTATGCAAAGCTAATTTTATAGTTTCATGTTAGAAGCTTTTGTTACATATATTTGATGCTAGCAGCACATTTCTTTTCTTTCATTGCAATATATTTATTTAATTTGATAATTCTATACAACTTAATAATAATTAATTATTGTTTTAGTTCCTTTAATAAATGAATCGTGAATTTTTTTAGAGTCAGTTTTAATAAATAGAATTTTTGGGAGATAACTGTAGCAAACTATGGATGCATTTATATGCTAAATGTCATTTGTAAGGCGAAATGAATGAGTCATTATCAGTTACACAGCCATCAAATCCAATTATCTTTTAAGCTGCATATGGATTGACTTATCTTTCAATCAAAATATTAAAAAAAATCTTTTTATCTCTTTAACTAATTATTGCTGTTAAACACAAATCTCCGTACAAGAAACAAAACAAGAGCATCATATTCGAGTGTTGAATAGATTTGATAACAGCAATGACGAGCGAGTGATTTATTACCTTATGGTGGTGATAGGAAGGGAAAAAAGTTAGTATTTTATAAATTTCTCAGAGAAAAGTTTCTCTTTGGTAGAATCTATTTTGAACTATGGGGAGATAAAAGTGATTTCGAATTTTGATTACGTTTTACGATATTATGAATAGTTGACGTTTGTCATATTTTCATTCCCTGGTGATGGATTGCTAAGGGTTTACTTCGCTGAGAAACGACAAGGATTTGTTGGCTTTATACTCTCTCCTAAAGAATCTATTACTTCTAGACGATTTTTTTTCTCACATTGGTAAATAGTTTCTGCAATTTGGTATATGCGTGCTTTTAAAGTAAACTGCACGGCATTTTGAAATACAAGACGAATGATGTTTGCAGAGAGACTGAGTGACTTATGCATTTAATATATTTTAATTCACAAAATATAAAGTTTAAAAACAAAAATTTATTCTTTACTTTCCTCCCTCCCTTTCTACAGTTATTTCCAATCAATGAAGAATCGAATTTTATAGTTACTTACATAATAAATGATATTGCATCAGTTCTCAGAAAAAATATTAAATCAACAAAAGATAAATTCTGTTTCAATGGTATCATAAAAATGTAATACCTTTTGGTCATTTTATTATTTAAAACAAACTTTAATGCTCGAGTATCAGACAGATTTCTTCAAATGGGAGAAAAATAGAAAGAACCAGGAATGGAATATTATACAAGTATCATTTAAAAAAAGCAGTTATTATAATACCAACGAATCAAATGTAGATAAAATATAATTATTCATTTCATATTAAATCAGCAAAATATTTAGAAACTGTTAAAGAAAGGATTAATTTTCAAAATGGCATATATTGAAAAACATATAATCATTATATTGTTATATTTACATTCCCTACGGTTGGACTGGTTACTTTGCTGAAAACAATAAAGATTTGTGTCTTCATACACTCTCTTAAAGCTGTTCTAACTTTACAAAGACGTTGTTTCTTTTCTCTCATAGGCCAATAGTTTGCATCGTTTGGTACATGAGTACTTCTAGAGTAAACTGCGCCACATTTTGAAATACAAGACAAATGATGTTTGCCGAGAGACTGCGTGTCCCGTGCATCCGATATATTTTAAATCCAGAAAGAAATGTTTGCAAACAAAAATATATTCTTTGATTTCTTTTCTACTGCTTGCTAACGATGAATAATAGAATTTTCTGATTGCTTACTTACGAAAGGAGCAGTTCTCAGAGGATATATTAAACCAACAGAAGATGGGTTCTGTTGCAATGACATTAGAAAGACAAAAGAAATCTTTTGATGATTTTATTATAAATAAAGTCTTTAATGCTTGAGATAACAGGCACAACTTTCCAAAGTAAGAAAAAAAAGATGAAATCTGGAGCGAAATATTATACACAAGTATTTAGAGAGATTATTTATTCAATACTAAATGGCGATGTTATATCTGTACTAATTTCGAATCGAATCAAAACCACACATTATTACTGATTTTTCATCAAATTACCTAATTCCTTTCATGATTACGAAAAGATTAATTTCGTAAATGACATAGGAAGAAAAATATATTATCAATAACACTATTCATACGGAGTTTCAAATGTAATCAAAGTTTAATTATTAACATTATTTACTGAATAATATATTAAAGGAAATATTAAAGACGGGGAAATCAAAACAGAAATATAAATAAATAATAATATAAAATAAATAGATACGTAGAAACTTATAGCTTCTGATTCAATTTCATTACTACAGTAATTTATCTATAATTCCAATAAAATATCCGCATAATGCAGAGTACGGTTCTAAAATTAAATGCAGTAATCTATTAAATCTCTGATCCTTATTTTAATTGCTTAGCATGAAACAATTATTTTATTATTATCTAATTAAAGCTCTAGTGTTCAAATTCAAAATTATAGATGATTTATTTTCTGTGCAAACTTTTATTTACCGATTTTATGATAATATTCAAATATATTTACAGAATAAACAACGAAGTCATGCTATTTTATTTACTATCGGAAATATCCTCTAAGGAGGACACCTTGAAATGAATATGAGAAGCTTCCGGCATGGTGGTTGGTTCTCGCAACCTGGAGGGTACATAAATAAGTTGGTTATATTTATAATTAGGGTCTGGATCTTCTCATCAATGACGGGACGTACTTTATACGGACGTACGTTATACGTACTTTATACTTTATACCGCCAATGTTGCTGTTAAGTCAGTGAGGGCATTCAGGTTTTATTATCGGTGTGTCTTCGGATAGCAGTGATGTGACTTCCCTTAGATTAGCGGGGTGTTTTCTCATTCGATCAGGAATGATAATAATAGGATTGAAATTGCAGTGAGACACTTAACATTGGATCGAGTATTTAACATTCAAATGAGGAGTACTATTTTTTAAATTCATTTCTGCTTCAAAAAAGATGGAATAATAAAAACAAACAATTGTTAAAAAAAAACTGTTTTTTGAAATTATCAATAAGAAATTACGCCTGTTTAAAGATAATGCTCAAGTGTGATGCTAAAATAGGAAAGATGGTGCTGGTGGTATCAAATTATAAATTCATTTATTACTAAGGCTATACAGCTTTTATACGAAGACGCAGTACTCTCAGTATAAATGTTACATGATACGTTAATGGAACCCCCCAAAAAAAGGAACAGAAAGAAGAAATGAGTTGAGGGAGTTCGCTACTTTTTATTCCTGCAGTTTTTATATTTCATCATTTCTTCATGTAATAGCATCACTGAAAGGGGGAGTGTTCATATATTCTTAATGGAAAAATGGAACAATATTTTTAAGATTAAGAATTTTTTATTTATTAGCAGATAATGTAATATTTCTCAACATAAATAACCAAACTTGTATTTCAAAATTAAATCATTAAGTTAGAGCTTTACTAATATCAAATTTCAAAAACTTGTGAATAGATAATTACACTCAAGAATTTATGAACTGAACAGTAATTAAATTACTTGCATATTAGGATTAATTATTTAAGAGAAATAAATGTAAGGAAATTATGTGAGTAAATTCATCCAATGTCCCGCTGAAAATTAAGATCGAAAGAAAGAAGAAAACTCCTTCAAGAATTTGATATTATTCAATTTTTCAAATTTGTCCCTTCCTTTTCTCCAAATATTAGAAGAAAGAGGAGCAACCTACAAAACTTTCTACCACTATGCAAAATACAGAAAATAATAATAGTAATATGGAAATTGGATTTAATGTGTCTTAAATCCCCTTGTACATTTTGTATCAATTTGAATTCAAATTTAAACAATTTTATAGTTTAGAAAAATATTCGCTAATACTAATTTATAAATTATCAGGGGGCTTTTTTATATTTTTACTAGCTAATGCCCGAAATGGATGTTTTGGTCTCTTAATTTATCTTTATTTTCCATTAAAAATTATTAGTATGAACGAAAGGGTGACAAAATTTAATTCCGTCAGGGTAGACTATTAAAATCAGTAAATCATGCCAATTTAGTTAAAACTACATTTAATGACATTAAGGACATGATTTCCACGTTGTCAAAACTATTTAGGACAATGACATTAGACATGTATGCATTAAAGTAATACTCTGGAACTACATCATGCTTTGCGCTCACTTCCAAGACATGGACTGATTGTTCATGGCAAGTCCGACAGGCGGCAAAGGAAAACATTAGTTATGATATGTAGAACAGCTTTACAACCTATCCAAAATGAACAATTCCCGGCTGTCTGTCCTTCTAAGAGAAGTGAACTATTGTAGTGATGAGTAATGTGAAAACATGCTTTGCTTTAGAATTTTTTTACGGATATTAAATTTGAATTAAGGTAAAATTAGAATTTTTTATTTTTTTTACTATGAATTAATGAGTTTAGTTTACTAAATAAAACGGGTTATACAAAGATAAAAAAAATATAAAGTCTTTTTCAAAATATCTTTAAAGAATGAATATTATTTATCATTTGTATTAAAAATATTTTTTTTTACTTCGTCAAGGGTGCAAAAATATTTAAATCTCATGATTAAATTATTAAAAACAAAAGACATTTTTATTTACAATAAATGCATCTCGAAGAAAATAATGAATAAATTAAAAACAGAAACAATTCGATTTTATTCTTTTAAGGAGTCATTTCTTCATTGTTTCCTTTAGAATCTGGAGTTCTTCAACATCCCGAAAACCTTAGAAGGAAGTTGAGTTGAATTGTTATCTTTCCACTTACTGACAAAGAATTATTTTTTATTGTAGGAAACTATTTCTTTGAAGTAGAAATGCAGACTTTAATGCTCTTTTTGAAACCGTTCAGATTAATTTATTTGCTCTTTCTTTCATTATGTTGGATATTTAAGAAATCTTGTTACAGTTTTGATAAATTGTATCAAGCCAATTCATTTGGAGTATTTAAATGACGATAGCATTCATTAACAATTCAAGAATTTCACTCAGTTTTAAGGAGTTTATTAAATGCTTATCTATCGCATTTTATAAAGCAAAATAAGTGTGTTTGTTTTTTCAAATTGTCTAAAATATTTCGACTATAGATAATATGTAAATCTGTTTAAATTAACGAATAAATATTTTAAAACCAATTGGCGACTTCTTTTATATGATTTCCTCAGATATGGTTTAGGTTTCATCTGATTCATTTATGAGGTTTCATCAGATATGATTTTTCATCTGAATCCTTTATGAATTTTCATCAGATGATATGAGGTTTCATATGATTCATTTATTAGTTTTCATCAAATATGACTTTTCATCTCATTCTTTTATGAGTTTCCATCAGATATTATTTTTCATCTGATTCATTTATGAGGTTTCGATAGATATTTTAGTTTTGTTGTATATAATTTAAACAGACTTCAAAGATAGTCATAAAACGAATAGAAAATAATCACTGCAACAAGCACAAATGTATTTTATATAAACACATTAAAAATGCTAAATTTTATCAAATACCGGTCTTCATGAATGTTTTTTAAGGATAATGGCATTCTATAAAGCCCTGGGAAATTCAAGCTTAGTTTTGTAATGTGGATTGAAAGTATTGATCATAGCGAGAGGTAAACCCAAATTATCTGTTTGCAGATATAAAAAAGGAATAATCGTCAACACCTAGAAATCTCAATCTACCTCAACGCTGACTTTTGTACCAGATTGTCTTATGCTATTTTAGAACAAAGTATTAATTAGATGCATCATTTTTATTGGCTTTCTTTTAGATAAATATTTAAATAAATTAGTTTGTATTACTTTTACATATTAATTTGTCAATACTAATTTATATTTCCAAATAAATTAAATTTTTAACTATTGAACTGTGTAAATTTATGAAAATGATTCAATGAATTCATGAAATATGTTAATTTAGGAAATATTTATAAAAATGAATTATATATTATAAAATGAGATAAAAAATATTTATAACGAGGTATTTTCATTATCAGGACACAAATAAAAGCGTGTTTAAAAAAACTACTTTTATGTTGACTTATTTATATTTTCCGAGAAAGTTTCTTTGGATCTGATTCAAAGTAATTGAAACAAAACTGCATCTTCTTCATAAAAAATGAAATCTGCCTTGTTTGTCTCTGTTGCACATTTTGTATAAACAGTCGGCAAAAGAAAGATTCCTCAGAGAACGAAAGAGAAAATTTCATTTTTCTTTCTTTTTTTAAAGAAAAGGATGAATCTTAAATAAAATTTTAAAAAACTTTTCTTTCGTCTTAGCAAATTTTCTCTGTTAAAAATGCGCTGCCACGGTACAGAGTGACGAAAAGCAGAGGGTTTCTCTAAGTGAAAGTTACACACTTTTTTATTTTGTTGCTTTGTTTTACCTCTCTGTTTCTTTTCTTCGTTCCTGCGGAGAGTGAAAAATATTCTCTAAGGCGTCCACTGCTTCAGATGTAAATTATTGTAACGTAAATGGAGACCAGAACCGTTTTCACAAATGCTGTACATCAAGAGATTGTGTGTATAGAGTGATAGTCCTCAGAAGAATATGTTACACATCAAGTGCAAGATTAATGGAAAGATTAATGCTGAAAATATATCTAAAAAATGAAGTGATTAAGGATTTTATTTAAAATTTTTATGGTGCAAAATATAACAAATAATTCAGCAATATAAAAGATAGCCCATTTTATTTAAAAAGAATGATGCAATTGATAAAAAATCTGAAAATTCCTGTCTGATTAATAAAACCAGTGGTTGTGTTGTAACCCAATTTGCATTCACATCTAACGATTTTGTAAGAAAGATTCCTTATGATGGCAATTCAAACTTGAAAACACATCTAAAATTCTGATGTCTTGGAGAAAAAGAAATTTTTTCTCCAAAACCTAGATACTTTCCTAATCTATTTGTAAGAACCTTTATTGATGAGGTCGATTGATTGAGGCGAGTCGTTGTGAAAGGAATGGAAATATCTTTTTTCCATGGAACCGAGAAAAAGTGTAATAATAAATAAAGGACTAGGAGGGGAAAATACTTAACTATTTATTAATGCAGTAGAATCTTCCTGAAAATACTAGCTCGATGTATCGTTCAGCTAGTTTAATTCCAATAATGTATATTTTAAAATTCTTAAGGAATGACCATACCTAAAAATTAACACATATTACGCAATATCATTCAATTATTCTTGAACTTCATTATTTTTTTACAAAATTGGGCTAAGAAATAATCTTATTTTCATTCTTTAGATAATGTAACACCTCTACGCTATTGTTCACTTCCCTTCACTTTGCTTCCCCACCTGTTGTAAGAAAAATATTATAATTGTTTACGCATATTAATTGCAGAAATTTTAAGTATAATCATAATTGTTTTTCTTTTGCATACATTTTCAAAACGATAAAAAATTAACGCTTAAGCTTAGAAGCAACATTTTTAAGGCAAACAAAAAAATCAGCACTTTTTCAAATTTTCGAGGAAATTAACAATGACTAATTATAAAAAAAATCCTATCTTTTATGAAGCCTATAAATTTAATTCATGAACAAAGTAGTCTCAGAAATGGAGAAAGATACAGTTTTTGCTTTTTTCCCATATAGCTGTAAGTTGTAATAGCTCTGAGAAGAAATTTCATTTGTCGTGTGGATCAATTAGTAAAAGAAGTCAAACTGAGTCCCTCTCGAGAGTCAATGAGAAGTCTCCGTCAAAGAAAGGAGGTGACAATAGTGAAAGCTTTTTGTTGTTAGTAAAAAGAAGGGATTATAACCAATGGATAAAGAATAAATGTTTTGATTTTTTTTTCTTTTTCAGGAAACTTTCACGTGGAGCCAAACTAACTCAATAAATAAATAGTCAAATGACTTTTTGCAACATTTAAGGAAGGAGAGACTTTTATTCGGTCCTTACCGAAGAACTGTTTTTGGAAACGAAACAGAGCTCGAACAATACTGAGGGAGAAGAAAAGAGAGTCGCAGAAGGTGAGAGTTGTTTCAAACACCTGAAAAAATCTGTTTTGCCCTTGGAGGACTTTTTTATCCTCTCGACACTATTACTGCAATCTTGTCTCATGGGTAAGCAGAAAAAACTTTGAGTCCTTTTTATTTTCCGGGTTAAATTATTTCTATCTGAAAGGAAAGTGTTCTCGATTTGGAACACTTTGTCTGTTAAGGGTTGTGAGCGAAGCATCAAAGTTTTCTTTCTTTTTGTTCTGATATCAGGAAACTATTCTATGCTTTGATTGTTTAGAAAGAGAGTAAAAATCAAGGGATAACTTTTAATCATACTTTTCTTATTGGGACATAATATGTTTCACAACTGTTTTTTCTTTAGGCATTGGATCACTTCTCATCTAATAATTTGTGAAACTGAAAGGAATGTTTGTTTAACAGTTGTCATCTAAATCACCTGAAGATATAATAAAGTACAATAAATAAATAATAAAAAGAAAAATTCTGTTTTCTAGGTAATCAGTTTTTTACGAATTACTTCTTTTTCTCTAATACTTAAACTCTTTTGTCCTGGGTTTCTTTAGATTAAATTCTATGGCAAAAAGTTTATTTTTTAGAAAATTATACCAACAAAACAATAAATGAAAATTTCAAGTATCATTTATTGAATTAAACTTCTATAAAATGTAAATTTAATAGTTATAAAGTATCTCACCTGATAAAGTATGAAATTAAAATGAAATATTCTTTTGTGAATTGTTATTTAAATCTTATAAGAAAAAAATAATATTTACGTATTAAATTATAAAAAGAATCTTTTGGAAAGTTCTGCCTTTCAAATGATCTGTTTTCTTTTTCTTTTTTTTTGTCTTTTTTCAACTACTTAAATTCTTTAGTCTTAGTTCATTTCTTCAATTTGAATTCTATAATTAAATATTTATTTATTCAAAAGTATACCAATTAATCAATGAATAAAAACATTCTTTATTTTTAAACGAAATATATAGAATTAAATCATCACAAAAAATTTAAAATCAGTTCTCGAAAATCATGAGGTGAAAAACATAAAGGAATGTAATAGATTTTAAAAAACCAAATTTTCTTTATTACGTATAAAAATGAAATGAAAGTTTTATAAATATTTTTGTATTGCAATTTATTAATTGGACATTAAATATTTCTTGTCTGTTTTGAATATCATGTGCATATTTTTTAAGAGAAACCCCTCTCATATATATATTGTTAACGTCATTTTTTGAAATTTTTCTAAATATTCTGAAAAAATAAAATTTTCAATACAAATTGCACATCCATAGTAAATTAGGAATTATCAAAATATTAATTCATTTTATTTCTGAATAATATTGACAAGTTCTAAACTTTCTCAGCTGTCACGCATGCTAGAAGTATTTGACAAATTGATCTCCACTTGTATACTTCGAAAAAAGGGCATTTCTTCGGTTTCTGCTGAATTCAGGAGAAAAAAACACGTTTTTTCAAAGCAGGATAACCAGCATTTTATCCTCCTGGATTCAGAGGACATCCTTTATCAGCGGTTTTTTCCCCTATGAACTATACCTGAATAGAACACCGTTGAACCAATGCAACCATTATAATAATTCATCCTTTTATATGAAAAAAAGGGAAACAAAAAAAAGCGTCTCCCATTTGTCATCGATGTAGCCACGTGCCATGAAGTCATCTTTCAAGAAAAAACTTATTTTACCCGGGCAGTGGAGCAGAAGATCCTTCTGTTTTTTCATCCTAGTCGAAGAGAATAAATAGACAGCTGAACTTTTGAATGCATAAGAAGAATGTGTAGAATTTCTGCTTTAGCTCTGTATAATAGAGAACTTTTGGACAAAAGGTCTAAAAATTAACCAATTCATAGTTGATTCTCGACTGGGTTAATCTTTTTTCAATATCAGTCTCGATTTTCAATGGAAAAATCAGGAAGATTCAGGTTATTTGAAATATTTATTCTCTGTACTGAAATCTGTAAATTTCGTGACGAAAATGACTAATATTAACCCGTTTTATCATCAAAATCCAGTAAAATTGACCCAATTTCCATTCTGTTTTCGTAAGAACTGTCTGTAAAACTATTTCCTTTATAGTACGACTATCTTTGGATAGAAGCAATATTACAGATTTATCCCAATATTAGGAAATGAAGCGACAAAATTCGCTCGACGTTAATATTGCACTCACTTTTGGAATAATGACCATACCGGAAGCAGAACTGGAACTCGGGAGGGCCTAGGAAGCGTTGAAGATGCGCAATACCCTAGCCTGGTCGCCGGCTTCAATTCCTGCAATAAATACATTTTGTAGTGTTATTTTATCCTCGTCGAAAAAGGCAGAAAGGACCTTTGGAAATAGAAAATAAATAGACAGCTGGACTTTCGAATTTATAAGAAGAAAATATGAAGAGTTTTTGCTTTTTACTTTTCAAAATGGAGGACTGATGGTCAAAGGGTCTTAAAGAGTGAAAGTGGGTCAATCTATGGTCAATTCTCTATTCGATTCATAATTCTTCGGCACCAATCTTGATTTTTAGTAGAAAAATTGCCAATTTTTCCGCACATTTAAAAACTTTCATTTTCTGTTCCAAAATTTGTAGAACTTGTTGCAAGCTTTAGCCAAATGTATCGCCTAAATCCAATGCCATTGAGCTGTCTGTAAAGCCTTTAACTTACTATGTAATTAGTTTTGCGGAGAAGCAATAATATGGATTCCACACTATATTATGAAATTAATCGGCAAAATTTACTGGGAGATCCTATTTAATTCCCTTTTCTATGATTGCCAAGATCTATGATCGGTTGCTGCTTGAAATTGTTGTTAATATAACTACAGGCAAGCAATTAAAACTCTCAATAAAATCAAAATTTGAATTAATTGATGAAGCATTTTAAGAGAGGATACAATGTAACGATGTATTCAATAATGGGTTTTATAGTATTGCCGCATTGAAAAGTAACATTGCCGAGTCTGCATAGCTGAGTGGTTATGAAGCTGGACTCACATTCAGGAGATCATGTGTAAATTACCCTGTATACTTATAATTTGTTTCTCCTTCATTTCGTGTTCCAGAAGATGCTGGGCTTTTCTTTCATTTACTAGATGAGTGGACTGGGCTTTTCTTACAGTCTCCAGAAAGGTATTCTGGAACTTTCCCTATCTGTATAAAAGCGTAAGATCTCTCAGTCACAGGGTTCTTAGTTCAGAGTTGAGTTAATAAACTGATTTAACTCCACTTCCGGTGTCTTCGTGAGTTCTATCTACGTGACAATATTTTCTGAAGTCAAAAAATAAAGTAGTTTCAGAAAACAATTCCGCTAAAAGAAAACTGCAAATAAATTAACACTGAATGGAATAAGCAAGTATGCATAAATGTTTCTCTAACATTCCGAGTTAATTGTATTATTGCGTGAAGAGGGATAACATGAAAATATTCGTTTAAAAAATAAATAAGGCGGTTATAATAATAATAATAATAATAAATCCCGAACACAGGTTATGTATTTTCTACAAAACAAATAAAAAAATAAATTTCATTTGAAAAAATAGAATTTCATTTTCTTATTTGTGAAGAAAAGGAACTGCAAAAAGTATAACACTCAAACATTAATAAATATATAATACCTATAAATACACATTTACTCAGATAGAGTATTAAGAAGAGAAAATTCCTGCAATAAGCTGTTTTATAGCTATAACATAAAATTAAATTTATAGCTCCTAAAAATGAAAGTTCTTATCTATATTAAATTCTGAAATAAAATTATAAACTAGGATAATTTCTTGGTTTTAAAATTCAAGTTTCAATTTAAATGGATTAATAACCAACTTCTGTTTAAAGTACAAAATATGAAGTTGCTTTATTTTTTTAATCAACATCAGAATATAACAAAATATGTCTTTTCTATCGTTAAAATTTGAAAATCAATATTTTATTTCGTATTTTCATAATTTCCAAGTTACGTTCATTCGCTTTTACGTGAAAAAGATATTCGTCAAGGCCAAAAACGTCGTTCAGGCTTATTTAACGTAAGGTTGTATAAGCTTATAACAGAAGCTAAACCGAAATTCTTTTTCACAATAATTGTTTTAAGACGCAGTTTCTTATTGAGTGAGCGAAACGTGCATTGCTAGCGTAGCACAGCTTAGAAGATAGCTATGCAAAGATTTGTCAAGCATTAGAGGGAACAAGGGGTTGAGCACCCTAGTATATAAGAACCTATCATGAAAAAATAAATTTACTGCTTCATATTAAAAAATGTTGTTACTCAGTTTTGGATATAAATTGCACATATCGTTTCTGGCAATTCAATATCTAATACTATAATACGAGGAATGGTTGCCAAGTCGAAAATCGCCTCAGAATTAATAAATTCCGGTAAACTTGGGGGCCTGGGGATTTTGGATACGAGGAATCGATTGGTGCCGGTTTTGAAGTGCTACGGTCGAGCAGTTCGGAGTTACAGATAGGATATTTTCAAACTTTATTAGTTCGCCATAATGGCTACTTAAATTTTCAAGCTGTAACGTGCTGCCATCTATAGCCAATATAGCGAACTAATAAAGTTTTATGTTTATGCTGTTATAGGTTTATAATATGTTTCTTATGTATGTATATATGTTTGGTTTTTCTAAATAAATTTGTCAAAAATATTGAACTTCAACACACTTCAATCTTTACTTTTACTTTACCTTTGTATAGAATAGTTCCCTTTCCAAACTCTAACTTTGTTTAAAATAGTTTACAATGGTGCACTTTAACCGGTTATCTTTTCACCAATGGTTTCACAAATTTTCTTATGGCATGTATTGTTTTGATAAATCACAATTGAAAATTTAAATCTTCGAGTTAGCTTCGATACCTGTTTTCTCCGTGCGGAGCTCGGTCACCCGCTGGTATTTATTAAATTTAACTACTACTACTGGAGGATACTGTTTAAATTCCTCTAATAAATAATTTTGTCGGTGTTAATTTTTCAAATAAAAGAAAGTTTTAATAAATTAAGTTTTGGGAGATAACTGTGGAAAACTCAATATAGATTTATGCCGGATCCAGTTAGTTAAGTGAAAAGAATGAGGGATTCACAATCATCGAATATGGTAGAAAAAATTAGTTTATCTGAATATGGATTGACTTATATTCCAAGTGACATAATAAAAAAAAATCTTTATATCTCTTTAACTAATTGTTGATATTAAATACAAATATCCATACAAGAAACTCGAGGGTTGAATAGATTCTCTAACATCACTGACAAGCGAGTGATTTATTACCTGATGGTGGTGATAGGAATGAAAAAAAGTTATTATTTTGTAAATTTCTGAGAGATAAGTTTCTGATTGGTAGAATCTACTTTGAATTATGAGAAGATGAAAACGATTTCGAATTATGATTAGCTTTTATAATATTATAAATATCTGGCTTTTGTATCATTCCTCAGAGATGTATTGCTAAGGATTACTTTGCTGAGAAACAACAATCATCAATAAAGATTTTTTGGCTTTGTGCACTCTCTCAAAGCTTTTCTAACTTTACAAAGATATTGTTTCTTTACTCTCATAGGCCAATAATTTGCATCGTTGGGTACATGCGTGCTTCTAGAGTAAACTGCTCCGAATTTTGAAATATAAGACAAATAATGTTTGCAGAGAGATTGCGTGTCCCGTGCATTTGACATAGTTTAAATCGCTAAAGAAATGCTTACAAACAGAAATATATTCTTTGGTTTCTTTTTTATTGTTTACTAACAATGAATAATAGAATTTTCTGATTGCTTACTGACGAAAGGACTCAGTTTACAGCAGTTCTCAGAGGATACATTGAACCAACAGAAGATAGATTCCGCTGCAATGGTATTAGAAAGAATATCTTTTGATTGTTTTATTACAAAGAAAATCTTTAATGCTTGAGATATCAAGTAGAATTTCTCAAAGGAAGAAAAACATAGAAGGAACTGGAGCAAAATACTATATACAATCATTAAGATAAATTTTTTATTCAATACTGAATGGCAATGAATTGAATATTACACTGAAGTGACAAAAGTCATGGGATAGCAATATGCAAATATACAGATGGCAGTAGTATCGCAGCGAAAAAGTATAAATGCGCAGTTCGTTTTCCAGAGCTTTCATTTGTGTTCAAGTTATTTATGTGAACAGGTTTTTCGTGATTTATGGCGGCACGACGAGAATTAACAGACTTTGAACGTGGAATGTTAGTTGGAGCTAGACGCATGGGTCATTCCATTGCGGATATCGTTAGTGAATTCAACATTCCGAGATCCACAGTACCAAGAGTGTGCCTAGAATATTAAATTTCAGGCTACACATCTCATCATGGACAGCGCAGTTGGCGGCCACCTGCACTTAACGACCGAGACCTCCGACGTCTGTGCAGAATGATCAATGTTAATAGACACGCAACACTTCGTCAAATAACTGCAGGAATCAATGTGGGACGTACGAGGAACGTGTCCGATAGGACTGTGAGGTGAAATTTGTCTTCCTTGGGCTATGACAACAGAAGACCGACTCGAGTGCCTTTACTGAGAGCATGACATCGCCTGCAGCGACTCTCCTGGGATCGTGAGCATATCGACTGGTCCCTAGACCAGTAGAAAACCGTGGCGTGGTCAGATGAGTCACGATTTCAGTTGTTACGAGCTGATGGTAGAGTTCGAGGGTGGCGCAGACCCCACGAAGCCATAGACCCAAACTGTCTGCAGGCACTGTTCAAGCTGATAGTGGCTGCATAATGGTGTGGGCTATTTTTACATGGCATGGACTCGGTCCTCTGGTGCAACTGAATCGATCATTGACTGGAAATGGTAATGTTCAGCTGCTTGCAGATCACTTGCAGCCATTCATGGACTTCACGTACCCACACAACGATGGAATTTTTATGGATGACAATGCGCCATGTCACCGGGCCAGAATTGTTCGCGATTGGTTTGAAGAACATTCCGGACAATTCCAGCGCATGATCTGGTCACCTAGATCGCCCGATATGAATCCCATCGAGCATTTATGGGACATCATCGAAAGGTCCGTTCGTGCCCAAACTCCTGCACCATCCACACTTTCACAATTATGGACGTCTATACAGACAGCATGGCTCAATATTCCTGCAGAGGACTTCCAACGACTTGTGGACTCCATGACACGTCGAGTTGTTGCACTTCGCTGGGAAAAAAGGGGACCGACACAATATTAACAGTCATCCCATGACTTTTGTCACTTCAGTGTATATCTATACTAATTTCGAATCGAATAAAAACTATACATGATTACAGATTTTTCATTAAATTACCTAATTGCTAACATGATTAATTTCGTAAATGATATAGGAAAAAAAAATATATTATCAATAATTACTTATGAGACGTTTCACATCTAATCAAAGTTTAATTATTAAGTTTATTTACTGAATAATGTATTAAACAAAATATCAGAGACAGAGAAAGTAAAATAGAAAAATAAATAAATAAGAATTTAATTTAAATAAACAGAAATTTAGCAACTAAGGGTTTCTGATTTAATTTTATTACTACAACAATTTATCTAAAATCCTAATAAAAATTTCCATGTAATACAGAGCACCATTCTAACACTTAAGGCAGTGATCTGCTAAATCCTTGATCTTTAATTTAATTACTTACCATGAAACCATTATTTTAATATGATCGAATTGAAACTATAATATATTAATTCAAAATTCTAGATTATTTATTGATTGCAAAAACTTTTATTGAACTGTTTTTTGAAAACATCCAGATATATTATAGTTATAAACGAAACACATTTAAACACACAAACGAGTAAACAACGAAATTATAGTATTTTAAATATTTTTTACCATCCAGTGTGAAAATAATGAGATAGAAATGATTATGAAATATCATTGGAACAATTTACACTCAAATGAAGCATGTTCTTTGTTAATTCTCTAAGAAAGATTGAAGAAACTATTGTAAAAAACAAAGAATCAAAACTATTTTTAAAAGTGATTATTAATAAGAAATCACGCCCTCATAAACATAGTATTCGAGGTTGATAGTGAAATAAGAAGGATATTGGTGGTATTATCAAATTATGAATGGATCAATAAATAATAAATTTAAACGAAGATGCAGTGCTATCAACATAAATAAATAAGACTTTAATCAAAACAAAAGAAAAAAACAGAATAAGTGAGATAAAAAGCATTACAGTGGGAAAAATATTAGATTAGATACCATATTGATCGAGTTCATTACTTTCTAATAAATCCTTACTTTTTTACTTTTTTTCTACATGTAATAGTTTCAGGGAATAGAGAACAAATTTTTAATGGGAAAACAGAACAAGAGATTTTTTTACATTTACAATTTTTTACTTATTAGCGTACTGCACATTTTTCTCAAGATATGATAAAAAAAATCTGTATTTCGAAATTAAATCAATAAGCTAGAGCCTTAATGATTCCATGCCTTTAAAAACTTACGATCTAACGATGCTATTGACTTTATGATTTTTTAACAAAATTAATTAAATTACTGGTGCATAAAAACTGATTATATAAGAGCTATAATTCTAATACCAAATTTAAGAGTAAATTAATTTACTGTCTCGAGAAAATTTATGATGGTAAAAAAAAGAAGAAAAATTCTATTGATGTTGAATTCCACAATTGTGCAATTTTTTAGTAATTTGTCCAAGAGGTTTCATATTCGACCTTCGAAATCATTTGACATTTCTCAAAAATAATTAGAATAATATTGCAATAAAAAGACTGGAATAGAGTACGTCTCTAACACTCTAGTGCATTTTATGCCTGTATGAAAACAAATTTTTTAAATATGTGCATCGAAAAATATTCACTGATATTGCTTTAAAAATTATCGTGTTTCCACATTAGTAAGAGCTAATCTTTTGATAGATATTTTGGTCTCTTAGTTTGCCATGTATCTTTCATTCAAAAGCTAGCCTAAAATAGTTTGCAGGAGGGGAGAAAAACGGCTATTCACTACCCCGAAAGAAATGTTAGTTTGATGAATCGGCCCATGTAAGGTGGAAAAGAACTTATTAAGCAGTCGACCACAATAAATCCTGTCGATACTACTACGTGCAGTGATGGTGGGGTGGCCGGCTCTTTACAAGAAGAAGAAGCCTCAAACAGTTTCTTTTTAAGATGAACTTAAAAACAGATCATTTTAAGATGAACTTCAAACAGTGCAACTGAAATAGACGAAACACTCGCGAGCATAACGCTCTTATTTATTTCCGTTGCTTTTATTCTATTTAAACTAAAATAGAACTCACAGTTGGTTAGGATAGCCGGACTTTACTTCCGGGATAGATGAAAACGCAGATGTTTTCCGATTCCTCTTCAAATTATAAGAAAATTGAAGAGTTAGCGGAGAAAACGAAATGTAAAATATTAGAATGAAACCTTAGGATTCTATCAACTAAGAAAATAAAAAAGAAATTCTAAAATTCTCAAAATCAAATCATGTCACCGAAAACGGGATTTGAGGCAGAACAGGCGTGTTTCATCTCAGTAGGAAATAATAACTTCAAGAAATTATCAAGAAAACGTATTTTCATCAAATTTCTTCAACCAGGAACAATTCTTTTAGTATCAAAAAAATATCAAGATGTGATTTCGAGATGATTATTTTAATTATGTTTCATAATTTAAAAGATGTTTAATATTCAGATGAAATCAATGCTATATATTAATTCTTTCAAAAATTCGGAAATATTTTTCCAATCTCAGGAAAGGAAAGGAAAACTTATAAAAAAGGAGATGATCCATTTATTTAATAATAAAAAAAAATGATTTAAGAAAAGGATCAAAAAAATGATTTAAGAACAATTAAGATGATTGCGACGTTTTTGCAAAAAACTTACTGCGCGTGCAGTAAGTGCTTTAAAAAGCAACGTCCTCATTTTCACGATATTCGGTGTCTTTTTTTCCACTTTACACTAATGCTCTTTTGCCATTCAGCTGTGTCTAAAAAATGACGTATTTTTTACTCTCGGTTTTAGAACAGAAGATCAGCAATATTGCCGCATAAAGAAAGCTTCCCACGAGCTCAGTGGCCGAATGGTCAAAGCACGTGAACCAAGCCCAACGTTTGCGGGTTCGAGGCTCGCCATGGCTGTTGGATCTAAAGCATGGATTTTCATTTTGCTTCCTTATGTCTTTCTTAGTTACGTAAATGAGTTGTTTCTCGAATATTCTGTTCTTTCATGAAAGCTGGCACCCACTCTTCGTGGACCACTTCTCGGCCTTGTCAAGTAGCAAGTCGCTTCTTTCCTTCAATAAACTTGTTTGTTAGTTTAAAGCTGACGGTGCGTTTATTTGAATCTACGTGACAATGTAGTCATCGATAATGATGTGCGCCTACACAGCACAAAGATTCGAAAAGCTGAAACCCTTGCCAACTTTGTTTAAACATATATTTTGAAAGATTTTAAATGCAGTTAGCAAGTCTGGTCTTATAAAAATTAACCTTTAACTGAGGACGTGTGGTCTGTGAGACCTCTAGCAATGAACTTTTGCTAACCCCTATTCTTTTTTTAGCTCAATTGAATCGATTGTTCTGTAGTTTTCTGTTTCGTGACCTTCAATACGCCTGCACTTTTCCAACAGATTTAAGCAGATGATTTTAAAATTAATTCAGTTATTTCTTTGAGCGTGGTCACTGAGACCACTCCTCCCCGTTAGTGTTCCAGTGACAAACAAGTTTTAGCAGATGGCACGAAAATTTAGGCCCCTAAATATCATCCAATTTATTGATCGTACTATGAATTAGCACTCCGGACACTTTTAAAAGAAGCAGAAACTGTTTTTTGTGATAAGAATTATTGTACAAAAGAGATTTTCGATGAAAGTTCATATTCAACTGATTCTGATTTATCTGTTCAAACATCATTAATTTTTCTAGTGAAAATTTTTTTCTGAAAAATTAATAAAATACATTAATATACCAAGGGTTAATATACCAAGTTCTCAACTTGTAAGTTCAAAATGCCCTAGAAAACCGTACCATGAAAGTCACACAAGCCGATAAAAAAAGGACCAATTTTACCCATTATCTTTTTTTTTCATATTATTGTTCAATTATATATTATATTGTTTTCTATATACCCTCATATACTAGAAAAATAAATATGATTTTAAAAGTATAAAGAAATTCCTTTTTCAACAACATTATTTATTGTTACATGTAATTTGACAAGAAAAATGTGCATTCCAACGCATATACTTTTTTCAGATATAAAATATTTTGAAAAAATTCATTAATATATTTATGTAGTAAGAAAAAGGCCTTCAGAATATATTAGCTGATTTTCAATCTAATAATTTCAATATAAAATTTGATTCGAGTGTTAAGAAAATGTGGTACCGAAGACCACACGTAACCATAATAAGGTTAACATAATCGTGATAATTTCTTATCGCATAATCTTGAATCCAATCCTAAAATCTCAAGCATTTTTGAAACTGAAGCACATAAAAAAGGCATATAAAAATCATTATAGAAAAATTATGAATTCATATCACTTAAGAATACGAATTTGTTATGAATGATTTGGAAATTGGTTTACATGAATTAATCGCAAAGGATATGAAGTGAATTATTTAATATTGTTTTTTATTTGACATTTTAAGGCTCTACGCGGATCATCACACAGAGCTGGCGTGTTCACTTATCTCATGGTTAGTTGGTTTTTCGGTGTTTTGGCGCAAGATCCATGTTAGCTCTGCTGCGCCAAGGATATGGTAAAAAAAACATAAATTATTCTACAAAATCATACATTTTGAGATAAAAAAAGCAATAGGTTTCAAACAATATGGTGGTGTGTCTAATGCCACTTTGTCATACCAAGCCCGAATGAGCGGAGCTCTTCTGAATTAAGGGAGAAATGTACGCCTTTCGTTGTTAATGAACACCGTTCAAGTGAAAGTGCGAACACACACGACTCAAACCTTTTTATTGGATGGTCGAACTCATTCATACACTCATTCATCCAACCGCAAGTCAGAATTGAGATCCAAATCAGATACCGATTCAATTCTCCCAGAGGTTATAGGAACTTGGAGGACTTTGCAGTCATGAACTATTTAACGTGCCCCAACTGCCATAAGCCAACACGACTGTCTTTGGCCTAGACGTGGTCAGAACTCGATACCTTTTGGTTACGAGATTGACGCTCTACCAACCAGGATACCGCGGCCCTCAAAAAATATAAAAAGTAAAAATGCTTGAATATATAATGTTAATGAATTTAAAAAGGAAATAATGATTTGAAAAACAAACGCTATAAAGAATTTTCGTAAAATGTCTGGTCTAAAAATTAAAAAAAAAGTTAAATGCAACTATAAAAACCAATGACTATTAAAAATTTAAAAAATTTTGGATGGAAATCCTCGCCCACCAGACCTTGTAAGGAGAAAAAGTGTAAAGGAAAGGAATTAAAAGTTGCGAGCTGGATTGAAATATGTTTGTTGGTAAAATCCACACAAAATGTGGGGCACTTTAGTGTTATATGACCAAAAAGTAGATGTTTGTGCGTAAAACGAGTATGCCCTATACGGAGGCGAATCAAGTTAACATCAAGCTCTCTCTAATCTCATGGACTTCAATAGTAGAAATAAAGGATTCTTTTCTTTTTTTTTTTTTCTTTTTTTCATTTCCAAATTACTTGAAATTCTGTAAAATGATTCTTTTTCAATTCCTACTCTTAGTTCACATTCTCCTTATACATTTATTTATTTATCTTATTCAATTTTTCAATCCTTAATAAAAGACTTTTTATTCATCCACTCGAGTTCAGTTGAATTTTTTAACTTGTAGTGGATGACGCTGGATGTCAATACAGTTTTTCTTTTAAAATATCAATTCATTAATTAATTTTTAATACTTTAAATAGAGTCATAGCAGTTTGTAATGAAAATTCAAGTCGACAGGCAATAGTTGAATCGATAAATTGCAAGGATTTCAGTATTTTTCACGTGGAGGTGAAGAATACGAGTTCAATTCTGACGAAAATAGGTTCCTTTTCGATACATGAGAGTTTGTTTTGATAGTTATTTAATAAAGAGTAAGTAAAATCCATTTTTTATTTATTGACCTAAGTAGGCATTGAATTAAATTTCTTGCAAAAAGTCATCGATAATTATTGAAGTAAAATAACTGAAATAAAATTTTTCTTTGTCGATTTAAGTAGGAATTGAATTTTAAAAAATTATATATTACTTGTTTTCTTATTATATAATCAGAAACTTTGCTTATACTAAATTTATTTTGCTGAAGTTGGAAATGCGTGCTTGCTCAATAAAATTTCCCAATATAATAAATATAGTAAACAGTCTTAGTTTTATCTTAAATTACCATGTTAAAATGTTTAATATCAATCCGTAGGCAAATATAAATTATATAATATATAAGAGTTTTGGATAGCATGTGCATCCTAAAGATGCTCTATTTGATTTCCATGTGTTTGACTTTCTATTTGATTTTGTATGAATATTATTATTAAAATAGTTTTTGTTTTCTGGGAGGAATATTAGATAATATAGCGAGAAAATTGTTTCTGATTTTAAATGTTTTTTTAATGTTTAAATAAGATCTTTTATTTGGATTCTATGTGTTTGACTTTCTGTTTTATTTTGTATGCATATTATTATCAAAATAATTTTCTGAGAGGAATATTAAAAAGTAGAACGAGAAAAATGTTTCTGATTTTAAATGTTTTGTTAATGTTTAACTATTTTTTATCCTATGAAAACACATCAACATTTACTAACGTAATTATATATCTGTGTGCATTGTTTTATTCTGAAAATTTAATTTAACACATGTTTCTCGAGCAAGAGATGAGAAAAAAATAAACAGTAAAAACTTATTCTTTGTCCTGTTTCTGACGCATGTCACCCTGTTTGCTCTTTGCTTCAGACATCTAAAATGATAAGTGTAAACTCAATATTATATGCTTTGAAGAAATGACAAAATGAAAGAAATAATCTTACGTCCCTTAAGAAGCTCACAATTTTTTGAGAAACTTAACGCAATTACGATTCTTTCAAAAGTCAACGCGAAAAGCGTAACTGAATTTAGAAAATCTTGCTCAGTATGTGTACAACTAAATTCTAAAAACATACTAAATGTGATTACAGCTTTGAACCATAACAAAGGATCGAAATTTCGAAACTATGAAAGAAGAAACTTCACGGAAAAGTAAGTTTTGTGATTCGAGGACAACAAATGGTGCATTTCTTTCAAAGTAAATAAGAAATATAACTTACAGAAACTTTATCTATTGTCACAAGAAATATAAGAATACAGCATGTATAGTTTTTTTGTTCTTACTTTTTATGGAAGAAAAAAACCTGTCGTCTTTTTTTGATAAATAACAACAGTAGAAACTAAATTTTAGGTTTAGAACCGTTATCTCATATTTATTATCATGCGAACATGATGATGTTTTCGCTTGAGGTTTTTGGGTCCTCAAAATGTGAAGGCTATAAATTGTTGAAACCTCAAAATGTGAAGGCAACAGATTACTAAAGCCTCAAAACGCGGAGACAATAGTTTATTAACAGGACAATCAGATTACAAAATCGGCGATATTCAAAAAAACGTTGGGTTATTTATTTATTTATTTATTTATTTTTTTTTTTTGAAATTTTCTATTTTGTATTTACATTTTTTTAAGAAATATCATACTATTTTGCGCATCAAATTGTATCATGAATCATTTTAAGATTTTTTTATTTATTATTAATTTTTGGTGTTTTATTTATTAATTTATTAAATTTTTTTTGATGAATATAGTTCCTAGCGTTAAAAATTTAGGATTGAAATGTTGCAACTCTTAATTTATTCTATCATTAAACTGTTCACTTAACATTGACTTAAGTTGACGAAATTTTTCTGCTTACATTTCGAAAGAATCTTCTTTTTATAAATGAAAAAATGACTAAATGTAAATGAGAAAAAATGTAGAATATGGTATCCGAGAAATGAAAAATTTTATCAGTTGATTAAAAAGATTATTTTTAGATTGAGTCATTTATATAATAGAGCATAATATAACTTTCATTTATCTAGTGTTAGTAATGAGTCTCTCAACTGTCAAATTAATTATTAAAAATCATCTGGAATTAATCACTGATTAAATCTATTAGTATGTGCTATTTTTTCCTGATAAAATTTTGTTCAACTGTTCAATTTTGGATCATAAAACTCGAAGCAGATGTCATCTCAAAAGATATATCGTGAGTCAAACATCTTCAGAAAAAATAAAATCGTAAATAATAGCGAGATATTATATTCTCAAAAGAATAGCAAACCATCTGCAACGAAATAAAATTAAACTTTTTGAAATCTTGTTTCTTATTAAGAAAAAGAAAGAGACGCATACATTTTGTTAAGTACCAGAAAAGCAGAACACAACGGGGAGAGTTAGACAAGCTGCCATTTTCGTGTTAACCAGCGGGTGACCGAGCTCAGCTCGGAGAAAACAGGTATCGAAGCTAACTCGAAGATTTAAAGTTTCAATTGTGATTTATCAAAACAATACATGCCATAAGAAAATTTGT
>JAPMOQ010046932.1:143120-168031 GCA_026543055.1 Argiope trifasciata
GTGCGCGTGTGCGTGCGTGCGTGTGTGTGTGTGTGTGTGTGTGTGTGTGTGTGTGTGTGTGTGTGTGTGTGTGTGTGTGTGTGTGTGTGTGTGTGTGTGTGTGTGTGTGTGTGTGTGTGTGTGTGTGTGGGTGTGTGTGTGTGTGTGTGTGTGTGTGTGTGTGTGTGTGTGTGTGTGTGTGTGTGTGTGTGTTGGCGCTCTACAGGCCAGATCGTTGGACCTACAGCTACCAAATTTGGTACATGTATACCTTGGAGGTCGGGAATGTGCACCTCGGAGCCCTTTTTTCGAACTTTTAATTAGAATTTGAATTAATTAAAATTTAAGCGAATTTTCCAAGTTTTTTCTCCGTAACTTCCGAAAATATTATTGCACAAACATGATTTTTATATCAATTTAAAGATAAAAAAAATTAGCTTTCTAACAGTATCAGGTTTTTAATTTATAACGTAAGCTTCTATTTTTAACGAATTTTTAAAGAAATATTTTAACCATGTTTTTAGCACGTGACTGGATAAAATAAAAGAATGCCGGAAGTTCGAATAAAAAAAACTATCATCACAAAATAAATCTAAAGAAATGCAACTTTTAGCACGTGACTGGATAAAATAAAGGAAATATAAGATGTGATATTTTCTAAAAAAATAAATACAAAGCAAAGGATTCTATGATAGTTTGCAATATCTAAATAATTAATTCAATAAATCTTCTTTACGATAAACCTGATCGAACTTAGGCAGGATACGCATTGGAATCCCGACTTAATAGCATATTTCTATTATCGTTTGCAATATCTGTATCATTAATTCAATTTTTTTTTCATTATAAAATGTGATAGTTTCTAAAAAAATAAATTCAAAGCTAAGGTTTCTATAAAATCTGCTAGAACACGTCAAAAGGGAAAAAATTAGGTTTTATCACCGTGTTGCCATTATTTTGATGGAATTTCAAATTAAGAAAAAAGCAAATTAAATCTGAAGAAATGCAAATTTTAGCACGTGACTGGATAAAATAAAATAAATATAAAATGTGATATTTTCTTTAAAAAATGCAAGGCAAAGGATTCGATGATCGTTTGGAATATTTAAATCATTAATTGAATAAATTATCTTTATTTATACAGGATTGAATTTATACAGGATATGCATTCAAATTCCTTTCCAATGGGCAATTTGTAAAATATTATTAATAGGCATATATATTGTTTAATAGTATTAATTCGATCTAAATGAAGTAAATAATTATATTTTACGTAGTTTGAGTCAAACAATGCATTTATGAATAATGAGTTTGAAATTTCTTCATACTTTGCTCTGTGAGCCATATTTTACAAAATATTTTTATTAATATTTTAAATAAAAGTTGCTACATCAATCAGTCTTCTAAATCAATCATTAAAACTAACTGATTTATAAAATTAAAGGATATTATTATGAAAAAGCGTTTTTTTAGAACTTTCAGTCCATCATCTTAAAGAAAATATTAATTTCAGGCCAATCAATGCCCGGAGTTACTTCAAGGCTAATGAATATGTGATTTAATTGAAAATTTTAGAACCCATTACTCATAGCGAACCAGCTGGTCGCAAAAGGCGGCTAGTCGAGGATAAAATAAATACAATCACCCCAAATTTAAAAAATTAAATAGTTAGGGCAGTTTATATCTAAAATTCTAGAAAGAATGCTGTATTTAAACATTGAGAAACAATAACAACAACAAAACAGCAGTAATTTGGGGACGAGTGATGAAACTAATTCTGAAGTAATAATTAGTAGTTTTTTAACAATTCAAATACATTCTCTTCAGATCAGTTCGTCTCTGAGATCAGAAGCCAAAGCCCGCTTTCGCAATCACCCCAAGTCTCTAAAATGTAATGAGAACATTGACGTAATGGAGACCGGTTGATTAATGAAATAATTTAGAAAAAAAACTTTTAATGAACCCTTCAGAGCATTATTTCGTACTCCCATAAATTATTAATCCATTTACCATCTCGTATGATCCAATTAAATTAAAGAAAGTATCAAAGTCTGTGAACTTCGTTCTAAAATAATTTAATCAATCCTAAATATCTAAAAGTTAAAAAGAAACAATTTGCATGCAAAAGAAATTTAAAAAAAAAAAAAAAGAATCTTTAAAAGAAGTTAATTTCAATTTCATTTAAAAAGAAACTAATCTTTATTGATGAAAAAAAATATTTGTTCAAAAATCATGAGCAGTTGTTGAAAGAAGAATAAAATTCAGTTAAATTACATCAAAGGGAAATTTAACGACTGAAAAAGTCTAAGCATGAGAAGGCCAATTATCTTTTCGAAATTTTGCCTTTATTCTTTATCGATAATTAGTTACTTTCTATCAGAAAAATTGGAATTACTTCATTTTCTCAAATCTAATAATTATTTCATATTCTTTTAATATTTCTTTATAAATTTCTGTATATTATTTTAAACATAGAAAGAATGAACACATTTAAATTAATTATAACAAAATAATTCAGAACTATGCATAACTTTTCTTCCAATTTTAGTTATCAGAAAAATCCTTTATATGATGTTAATTAGCAAGTATTTTAACTTAACAAACTAAACAATTCTTTTGGAGCAATAAATTAAAACATATTAACAAATTTTATTCCAAGGTCTTCGACAGTTTAAAAAAGCAATTTCAAACTTTTATTTTTCTTTATGTAGTGCAATCATTTCTTTTCATTTACATTTGAATAATTTGTTCTGGAAACAAAAACTACATTTTATCGTAAAGTATAAATTTTAATGCACTGAAACTAATTTCAGTTTTAAATTAAACCTTTTAGACGGGTTTCATTTTCTCTAGTCAATGTGTCTAACATACCTAATATTAAATGACCCATTTAGTATTCTAATAGCAAAAATTGTTTTCATTTTTTAGTCATAAAATGTTGAAAAAAGTATTTTTTAGTCAACTAAGAAGGGAAGAAATTACTTTTATATGTAAAACGGCAACGAAATTTACCACGACTTATGACAAAGCAGAATCCATCTATCCTAAAGAAAAAAAGCAGAATTCAAGTCGGAGAAGCGTTGCGAGACAGACGCTCTACCAACCAGGCGACCGCAGCCCCGCAGTTAGTCCCAAAAGATGTTGCTGCGCAGTTAGTCGCAGATGATGCTATTTTCAATTTCTTAAACAGAAAAATAAGAATATCCCCGAACTTATATTTTCTTTCTATCGTCACGTGATGTATCGGCATTATGCATACGTTGCAAACAAAGGCCAGGAAAACCTGGTTGGTAGGGTGTTGAACTTGTGTCCGCTAGGTTACGAGTTCGAATACGCCAGCTGAAGATTCCCCTTGTGTGGTGGTGACTGGGCACACGTATTAATCTATTATGGTCACAAAGTCCTCCATGTCGAGAGTAATACCACTGTAGGTACTGGTTCAGAGGTGATCGTTCTCTGATTCAGTTATAAATTACAATCTTTGGGTGAGGGAATGAAAATGCATGAATGAAAGTCTGCCCCGTGAAAAGGGTTGATACACCTGAATGGCAAAATTATAGCCTTGACCCTAGATGGCGTCACTGAAAAAATCAAGAGACGTATTCTATTGGCTCAAATAGCTGCCTACGTCACAGCGGGCTTGTGTAATGGCAAGTGCCATAAGGAACAACAACATACTTTCCAAACAAAAAGCTTTTATATTGTACTCAAATATTGCTGAAATAATTATATTCGCCTGACTTTACTCTAGATTGTGAGTTGTCAAGGCATTCAGAAAGTTACACCTCTTCTGGTGGATTTATTTTATAATTTTTTAAATTTTATTTATTTTGTATTTTGCCTAATATTAAAGGCACTAGCAATTTCAGATGCCTGCGTACTAGTTCAAATAAACCAAACTACCAACGCGGATCAGATCTTCGGCTTATTGTGTGGTGGAACTATGTGACCACATAATATTTTTAATTTCAGTTGGAGAATGTTTGTGAAATGAAAAAACTTCATTACGCTCCTCATTCCAAACACCGTCTCCACTACTCCATACCATCCAAAAGATAAGACAGGAGAGCTGAGAGGCACATCTAACGCCATCTTTTGGTATCCTTTGAAAACTTTGCTCTTTAATATTAGTTAAGACTTCGCATGGAATTTGAGCATTCTTGAGACATCCTGTTATTTTACTTTCTGAACCATTTACGAAATTCACTTGTATTAAAGCATTTTCATATAGGTAAATTAAATTCATAGGAATTATTTTCGAAAAATATTCGAATAACTTTCAGCCTTCCCAAAGAATTCCTCAAGCTGAATTGTTTTCTAAAATTTTGTAATCTTATCTATTTTTTTAAGAGCCTTTTAAAGCTTGTAGTAATATTTCTATCAATAAATATTATTGCAAAATAGCCAGAGAAAATTTCTTGATGATAAAATAAAGAAATCAGCTGAATTTAAGAGATAAATTTAAGCGTCTAAATAAAAAATAAATGGCCAATAAAGGAATTAAAAATTCTTTTTCAAAACCTAGGTTGAAAAAATCTAAGGTCGAAAAAGGTTAAAAAGATCAAATCTAATAATTTTTAGCAGCTTTATTATAAAGGGTTTTAAATTTAAGTATTCTTGCTTCTTTAACGTCATCTTTTTTTAATCCATTTATTTTATTCTCACGCACCCAAATGAATGTCTGTCATTTGCTGCTGGTCATAGTTAATGCATTTGCACATACCATTAAAGTTTCCTGAGGCAATACTGAATAAAAAATTATTTGATCTTTTCAACCTTTTTTCAACCTAGGTTTTGAAAAAGAATTATTAGTTCATTTATTTTCATAAAAATACGTAAATTTATCTCTTAAATTTACCTGATTTCTTTATTTTATCGTCAAAACTTTTTCTCTCTTTTTCTCCAAAAACATTTATTGATAGAAATATTAATACAAGCTTTGAAAGGCTCTTAAAAATCAAAATTACTTTTTCAAAAATAGATAATTAAGATAAGCTCTCTTTGAAATTATTTTTTGTATTGATTAGGAAGCATTATTTTAAAAGTTTCAGGGATGAATTTTATCGACATAAATATAATAAGAAGCTGAACTTTACTGATGCATAAAAATAACAAAACTGAGTATTATTTGAATTTTTAAAAAATATTCGTAAGTTACTCTCTATGCCAAAAAAATATACTTTTTTTATTTCAAAACAGTTTCTTTTTACTTATTTTAAATACCACTTACTATTATAAATATAATATTAATCAAAAAGTAAAAATTTAAAAACAAAAAATAATATGGTGTTTTTATTATGTGTGTGTGTTTTCAAAAAAATTTATAGACGGATATGCTTAAGCAGATTTAATTTTTATAATGCTTATGCAGCTTTCTAAAAAATAATAATAATTTTGTCTACCTGTTTATATGCACAGTTGCCGAAATATTCATCATGCATATTCTATGCTATAAGCAAAGGTCAAAATCATTTAGAAATACTGTCATTTGAAAAGATTTTTCATTTTAAAAGATTCATATTTATTGAAATATTTTTTTAATAAAGTTCACAAGTAAACAACATTTTTAAAAAATTTCTATATGGGAATCCAATAGAAGCGAAATAAAACTTGAAAAATCTAAATATAATAACAGAATGATACACATGCCAAAAATATCTTCCCGTCCTCAAATAATAGATATTTCCATTTGGAATATAGCTTGAATTGCAAAACATTTCCTTCATAAAACCCTCCTTTTATGAATTCGCCTCTTCACTGATGCTCTAAAATAAGGTCGAAAAGAAGCGATAGACTTCGTAAACAGGGGACCGCTAACTCTAAGTAAAAGAAGACAATTTGATTTGGCCTGAGTTAAGTTATCCCGCTGCTCTCAAAGGTTTCCGTGAATCTGATTAAGAGAGCTTCTTTGGGTCTCCTTTGGAGAGTCGACCGATCTGAAGTCGATAAATTTTTGCTTCTCCCTCGAAGTAGGCTTATTTCGAATAGATAAGAATCTAGCACAATCTAATTTGGAACAATCAAAAATGCTGTTGCTCGTTTGAATTCGAATTACTTTTTTGATTCCGTCTATAGTTTAAGGAAATTTCAAAAAAGGTGCTTCGATTATTTCTTCTTAAGAGGTTATGGAGCTAAAATGAAAGTAGATAAGAATCAAGCAAAATTTTATTTTGAAATTTTGAATAGTCAAAAATGATTTGACTGTTCCTCACTTGAATTCAAATTACTTTTTGATTTCGTTTATATTTTAAGAAATTATCCCAAAAATGGCTTCGATTACATCTAAACAGGTTATGGAGACAAAATGTAAATAGATAAGAATCAAGGGAAATTTAATTTGGAAATTTTGAACAGTTAAAAATGATTTGACTGTTACTCATTTCAATTCAAATTTCTTCCTGACTTGATTCATAGGTTAAGAAATTGAGACAAAAATGCTTCGGTTATTTCTTTTCAACACGTAATGGACACAAAGTGACAATAGATCAAAAGCTAGTAAGTTGTAATTTGAAAATTTGGAGCAATCAAAAATGCTGTTGCTCATTTGAATTCGAATTACTTTTTGACTTGGTTTACAGTTTAAGGAATTGTCATAAAAATGTTTCGATTAATTCTTCTTAACAGGTTATGGAGATAAAGTGAAGATTATGAATGGCAAAAAAAAATTCTGAATTGGTTGATGAAAAATATCCTAAATGGGTCGAAGAAAAGGGAATCATCAGTGTAAAACTGTGAAATATTCTAAAATAAATCAGCATATTGATCTTAAGAACGTTAGATCATTCGATCTGAGGTCAATAAATTTTTATTGCGCTCTCCAGGTAATTTATTTAGAATAAGCAATAGCCTAATACACTCTAATTTAGAAATTTGGAACAATCAATATTGCAGTTTCTTTTTTGAATTCAAATTACTTTTTGTTTTGTTTTTATAGTTTTAGGGATAGCTTACTTAACATATGAGGAAGAAAATGTGAAAACCATGAGCTGTAAAGGAAAAGAATGGCCCCATTAATGAGGGAAAATATCTTGTTGTTGTTGTTGCCCATGGCACCTCACAAGCCCACCGGCCGAAAGTTTTCAGCGATTTAAGCCAAAATGAGCATCCCTTGTTTTTTCAGTAGCGCCAACTAGGGCCAAGAGTACGACTTGGCTTCTTCATACTTCACATTCGCTTGCACAACCTCTTTTTACAGGGGCACAATCACAATACTCACAGATAGAACACATGATAAAAACCATGCCCGAACCGGGACTCGAACCCGGGATGTCCAATAGGAAAACACGCTACCCCTGTGCCAGGGGGTCAGTGAGAAATATTGCCGCGTAGATAGTAATCAAGAAGATGACGAAAATAGAGTTAAATCCATTTATTAACTCAACTCTGAACCAAGAGATCTTCAGCTTTTATACAGGTAGGAAAGTTGAAGAATACCTTTCTGGAGACAGTAAGAAAAGTCCAAAGCACTCATCTGCTAAATGAAAGAAAGGTCCAGAATCTTCTGGAACACGAAATCAAGGAAAAACAAATATCAAGTCTTCTGGGATACGAACACATGATCTCCTGATTTTGAGTCCAGCGTTATAACCATTCAGCAATGCAGACTCGGCGACGTTTGTTTCAGTGCGGCAATATCTTAAATGGATAGATAACGAGTAAACAACCAATCTTTGAAATATTATAAAATAAATCATCAAAAACTAGAAAAAAAGTATGAAGATATAAAAAAATAGATTTGTTTAAAGAAAAAAGAACTCTTTATCACTACAAAATCAAAGTTATCCATTGATTCGAAATGTATGGCGATGGCAGCTCCTTAAGGTATCCGACTACGTTAAAAACACATTAGAGATTTTTTTTTAATTCTTATTATTTCTTGTAATTGACTTTTTCTTTTTCCAAAATAGTTCATCTTTTCTAAAAAAAGGAAGGCCTGACTTATCATATAGGGTCACATATTTTTCAGCTTTAAATTTTTCTTTTACTTCCATTTTCCCGGAACTTTTATGTTCATAAAAATTCTCCACCGTTAGCATGATATCCCCAAAACTAATAGAGGTATTTACTTAAAAATTTCAGCAAGTTTTTAAATAATATAGTCAATGAAATGAACCAATGGTTTTATTGTGAAGAAAATAATTTTTCATTTATAGGTGTTTCTTAGAAAAATTAAATTGTGAATTTAAGAAAAAGATTGCATATATGCGCATATTTTTATCCATAACTGCTTTACATCTCAAGATTTTTATCAGCTTTTGGTTCATTTCATTCATCATCGTACTCTATAAGTTGTTTAGAAAGAAAAATATGTTCGCTGCATTACCATTTGGTATAGAATGTTAACCATTTTCATTGAAATTTACAACCTATTTTCCAATTTCTCCAAATATATTATATTTTCAAATTATTGTTTTTGTATTGATAGCGTTTATTATTGACAATACATCTAAAAACCCTAAATAGTTTCTAAGAAATACCATTTTTCAAAAAATTTTCCTTCGAACTTAGTAAGAAGGTTGGGTCAGCGAAGAAAGTAAAACAGAACTTGTCGAGGCTTAAAAGAGATTTCAGACATTTTGAGCAATAAAAGTTGTTACTGTGATTAGAGGCTAAATGTCCAGATAGAGGATGAAAAAAAAGCCTCCAGCATCAGGTGACACTTAAGATAAGACTATCAAATAAAGCGAGGGCTTAAATAAAGGATATCTTTATAAAGAGCGCTGAAGAGTGAAGATAAGTGAAAGCTTAATGTCCACAATATTTTCTTGTGGTGTTGTCCAATAAAAAAGGGAATTCCCAAATAGATTTTGTCTTTTGCCTAAATGTGATTCAAAAATAAATAAGTGATAATGATAAGGCTTTAGAACTTGGTTAAAAGTACCGTCATTTGTGCAGAACTGTGATAAAAATGTTTATGGATTTACAATTATCCATAAACATTTAGGAAAAATAATTATGAAATTGTTTAAATGACGAAAAAAGTTTAGTGTCTTCTTTTTTACCTTATCCAACTTCAGAATGTTTTACCAGCCTTCGGTGAAAGAAAAAAAAAGAGGTAATAGCAAACATAGCCCAAATAGCATCACATTTTTCATATACATATTTTTAACAAAGTTAAAAATTTAGGAAATTGACTACAGTGTAAAAAAAGCTTATTTTCGAGTTTGTACATTATATTTAAAACCAGCTGGGACTTGCTGCCCCCTAAAAAATAATATTAAATGCAATCCATCAATCATTTGGCAATGTTTTATCGAAATAGGATGAACGGTACATAAAATACGAACAAATATCCTTTTTTATGTATTAAATTTGTGTGAATTGTAAAGCTGGTGTTCTTTGAGAGTGGGGATGAAAGAAACTGTTTATTGTAGCTCGCTTCATTTTCGTTCATTCATTCTCGTTTCATTCATTCTCAAGTTTAATTTTAGAAAAGGGGATTAAAATATTCTCTTTTAAAACTAATTAAACATAGAAAATGTACTATAAAATCGTTAATGAAGTTGAAGAGATAATTTTTTGAAAAATAAGATAGTGCAAAATTATTTATTCTATAATATTTTTGGAAGTCACTGTTAAAAATGCTAACATTTAATTAAAATATAAAACTCCCAAGGTTGGTCTCCAAAAAAATTTCTCGCATAATCTGTAATAAAGCTGTTACCTTTGAGAATAGCTTGCATGACATGTGTGCTCAATAACTGTACAATATTAACCTTTCACTTAGATTAAACATTTCTACTGAATCTACTGTCTCTTCTCGACGAGCTATTCGGAGATTAATCCTTGATGGGTCCCCTAAATGGATGCGGTTGAGATCCGATTTTTTATTTCAGATCATTATGCTGTCCCTCTGACCATCCCGTAGGTGTAAGCAATAAGCAGACCAAGTTTCATCACAATCTTATGAACAGTTTAGGAAGTCATAAGAGACAAACATTCATTTTTATTTATGTAAATATCAAATGTTACAAATACATACAGCTGTTCGTTGATGAAATGATATTTTCCTATAGAAATCGAATAATTAACACATTATCATGTGTCTTTCTTGCTTCAACGCAGTTCTTTTCAAATCTCAGTAAAAAGTGTTTTAAATTTTAAAGTAAATGGTATCAGACAGAGAGCCCACATGTTAAGAAAAATATGTTTTCGTAATGAAACCTGAAGTAATTAGTTTTAATGAAATGCAGAATCGATAAAGTATATTTTGCAACTACTCAAGAGAAAGATTAAGAAAAATGTTAAGCGCATTGTGTTTAATTCCAATAAGGAAATTTGGGATAAGAGAGTTTTTCATTTTGTTTTTCGACTCGTTTAATGCCTCTACTTTTGCAGCTTCTCCATTACAGTCATTAGCGTCCGGGCGCTTTGATAATGAAAGAGGAAAATATCTCTTTCTTTCATTTTTGCTCATTAACACGTATCCTAGATACAACATTTGAGCAACGTGCTGCCGCGACTTTTTGTTTGATTGTTACTTGCTGGAGCTGTTTTATGGCGTCATCAAAAGAGAGTTATCAGGCTATTTTTGGCTTGTAAGATGTGCAAGAAACTGACTTAAATAAGACATTCTTCTTCTCGAAGATATACTTTAAATGACTCATTTTAAGAATGTACATCGATTTTTTTAAATGTTCATAGTGATGAATTCCTGGTTATTTAAAAGTAAATAAGTAGTCAAATAAAAAATATACTTTTGACCATACCATTTTTATTTAAGAGGCTTTTTTTAATTTTCTTAAAAAGAGGTTCAACGCATTAAATGAGAGAAAAAGATATTTTAATATTGCCACGAAGATCTCAATAAACACACCATCATCTTGAAACTAACAAACAAGTTTATTGATGGCAAGTAGCGACTCGCAACTTTACAAAGTCGAGAAGCTGCCCACTACGAGTGGGTATCAGCTTTTATACACGAACTAAACATTCGAGAAACAACTGATTTACATATTAAAGAGAGGTCAAGAATCCTAGAGAACATAAGGAAACAACCTGAAAATCCCTACTTTGCATACAACAGCCATGGCGAGCATCGAACCCACAAACACCGGGGTAGGCTCGCGTGCTTTGACCATTCGGCCATTGAGCTTGGGGCGAACGTTGTTTATGCGGCAATATTTTAAGAATACAATCATCATTTCATCATTTAAACTTCACTGAACTTTCTTTCCTTACCAATAGTGACACCAAGCAGAATGATCATTACCCAAACACAAAATTCTATAATAATTCCCAAGGAATCTTAAATTAAATATATAAAAAAAGAACAAAAATTTAAAACTTTCACTTTTAAGTACATTTGAGAAATTTTAATTTCATTAAATTTATTTTAAACAAATTAGAAGCAACACTTATTTTTCAATTCTGCGTATCGAACGTAATGAATTAAAGGAATCTCTTTTATCTCTTTGAATACTTTTTAAATAAGCTTAATGGATATTTTTACTTAAAATATTATAATCACAAATATGAGAAATGAGGAATACTCTAACTTATTGAGACACATTTTTCGGACAACAAGGAACAGAGGTTTATGCAAGAACTGACTACCAACTTTTTCTTAAACCAATTTATAGAAATTACAGATAAAACAAAGGTTTAATCCTTTTTTATTTGCAACGTGAAATATAAATCCATTGTGAAAAATATTTACAGATAGTTTGAAAAAGTAAAAATTGAAATATTCCTTTCAAAAGTTACAAATTTTTCTTTCTTATAAAAAAATAATAATAAATTGAATGCCATTTATACTTTTTTTAAACTCTGAAAAAATCACTTCTCTTTAAAATGAATTCTCCAAAATTTAAAAGGCAAGAAATTTTATCAAGCCATTAAAATTTCCAAATTACTATTCTTTCCATTTCTCTAAAGCTTTTCTATAAAACAAATTGCTTGCAAATTTGGAAACTTCCTAATAAAATAAATGCTGTTGTTTCTGTCGTTTTCCATGGAAAATAAAAAATCAAAATTCTTCAGGACGAGATCAGCGAGCCTCGGAGCCTGAAAAACATCTTCCCTCGAAAGAGGCTCGAAGATGGCAGCAGCAATGACAGTGCAGTTGAAGATATATTCTGGGCTTCATTGTGACGAAGGGCAATGCTTACAAATGGAGTAGGATCCAGTATGGGGATATTTTCGTGTCTTTAAAGGGATATTCTTCTTCTTGTATGGAGCCGACCATCCCGCCACCACTGAAAGTAGCAGCATCGACAGGATTTGTTGGGGTCGACTGCTGACTAAGTACTGTGCAACCTTACATGGACCGATCCGTCAGACTATTATTCCTTTCGAGGTAGGGAATAACTGTCTTTCTCACCACCATAGTTCTCATGTTGCTTTAAACGGGACGTTAATATAACTAAACTAAACAAAAACTAAAACCCCACCTGCACACTCCCAAACAGTTGGAATGAAACTGTCCATCTTTGACATCATATCCGTCAGAGTTTTGAGATGACCTGGTACCATCCGTGCTGTAGTTACGTCATCATTTACAATCTTCAGGTTTTTCCTTGACTCTGAGACTTTGAAGTGACCTATGCGGAGTCTTGCAATGATTAAAGAAAGGTGTCTGGCAGCAAGTGAGATACGGAATGGAGGGCGTTTGGGAAGTTTGCCTAAAAAGTCTGCGTTTTGCTGCTACTGTATTAACATCACCTGACAGAATTCGATTGATCCAACTCACTGGAGGCTTTGACGAGGGAAAATAAAATAAATATTGTTCAGAAATAATTTCAGTTTAAGCGAATAAAATTAGAGACTTTGATGTTTTTCTTTTTTCCAAATCAAAAACAAAAAAATGATTCCATAAGTAACCGAAAATGGGTATTTACGCGTCCTACTGAGACTCTTTCTATGCAAAGTGCATTTATTTTAAATTATAGGATATTCAAAATGACCATCATCACAAAGTATTAGATAATTGAGGTATCGATGTTGGCATTGATGCCACTAACTGCCAGTCGAATGGCTTTAAGGTATCGGACTAATTTAAAAACACTGGTTATCGTCCACATTGAATAATTTTTCTTCTTATTGTTATTTCTTGTAGCTTAGACTTTTCTCTTTCCAAAACAGTTTTATTTTCCGATAAAAAGGAAGACATTTTGTGTCTCATATTTTTCAGCTAAGATTTGTCTTTAATTTCAATTTTCTGAAAACTTTTATTTTCGTAAAAATTCTCCACCATTACCGTGATATCTCAAAAACTAATAGAGGTTTTTAAATGAAACTCTCAGTGTGAGTTTTAAATAATATGGCCAATGAAACGAACCGAGAGTTTTAATGAAATACGTTTCCATTTATAAGAGTTTTTAGTAAAATTAAGTTGTGGATTTAACAAAAAAATGCATATATACTTAGATTTTTGCCCATAACGTCTTTGCATCTTAAGATTTTTCTTAGATTTTGGTTCATTCCATTCATCATTATATTCTATAACTTGAGTACAAAGAAAAATAGGGTTGCTGCATCACAATTTTGGGTAGAATATTAACCGTTTTGGTTAAATGTCCTTAAAATTGCAACAAATTTTTCTATTTCTCAAAATATTTCATATTTTCAAGTATTTTTTGCATTAATAGTATTTTACATTATAAATGACAATAAATTTAAAAATTATAGTTTTAAATAGTTTTTAAAGAATTACCAAGCATGTTTCAAAACTTTTCCTTCGAACGTATCTTATAAATCGTCTTTTTTGGACTATAAGAGATCTGGAATATTGAAAATCAAAGCCTGGAAGTCGAATACTTGCCATCTAGATCGCTCCATTTTCTATTTGCATAGGTCATATACGGGAGAGAAAAAAGGAACTAAGAATTGTTTAAAATCTCGGGAATATTTTTTGGAAATCATGGTCAGCTGTAGTATAGTATTTTCCAAAATGCATTTTTTGCAGTGTTGGTGCTTTTTATTAAATTGAATCACTTCTCTATATTATTTTATCACTGGAAAAATATTTTTTCACACCAAATCCTTCATGGCTCTTTTAAAATAAAATAAAATGCATTTAATACACTTTATAGAGGATTTTTGTTTCTACTATGTTAAGAGATATATTCCACTTTCATGATTTAAAAAATAGAATTCATCGTTTTAGCTACCATTTACCGAAAAGTGGTTTTTATTGTAAAACACAGAGAAATGCTTTTAAAATAAACCAGAAGAAAGTTTTTTTAACAGTATAAAATAGAAGTTACTTTTCTTTATATCTGTAAAGCGCGGTTTTATTTCTTGAGTTTTACCGCTTTGCAGAACGAAAGTAAAAGCATTCATCAAATAAATATTTTGTTGATATATTTTGATTCAGTCCCATGATTTAAACTAGATATACTTTTTTTAAATGTACATTTCTTTAGCTTTATCCGTTTTTTTGGTCATTTTAGTCCAAATGTGAAAACAGTCTTTCTAAACATTCTTTGCTCTTTTGTGGGTAGGAAAAGGAATGGAACTTGTTAAAATTAGAGAATATATTTTTTAAAGATATGAAGGGTTTTTAATCGGAAAAAGATATTAATTGATACAATCTAGTTAGAGAAGTTTTTCGATATAAACCAGTGATATTTAACGATCAATGTCGGTATTAAAGAACTAGCCGATTGGCGAATGGCAAATTTATTTCTGATATCCGCATTTTGAAGAAAGATGGAATTTCCAAAATTTATTTTGAAGTTTGATGTCGACAGCAGGATCAGTTTTTCACCACCTTAAAGAAATAAGTTGAAAACAATGGATTATAGTAAAATAAATAAAGCCAGGATAATCTCATTGGTAGAGAGTCGGATTCGTATTCCTTGGGTTATGAGTGTAAATCTCGCCGACCAGAGACTCTCCGTGTACATGGTGGCTGGTGCATGTATAAATCTGCCTCAGCCACAAAATCCTCCATATCGAGAGTAATACCACTGGGAAAGGTGATCGTTCTCTGATTCAGATCTAATTTACAACCTGTGAAGGAAAAGAATTAATGAATGTTGCCCCTTAAAAAGGGCTGTGACTCATCTAAGGCATACTGTTGGCCCTGTATTGCTTTAAAAACGGGACGTTAATATAACTAAGCTTAAAACTTCATTTTGTGCAAATGTATTTTTCATATCTACTTGTGAAATGCCATGAACCATTTTGGAGATAAATGAGACGTTGGCTAAAATTGCTGATATTGAAAAAAAATCGGTCCTTTCCTTGACTAAACGATTCTGACATATCTCTTTGTATGTGCTCACAGTCACAATGGAGCATAAACATGCAGGACTTTGGGATGAATTTTATTTCAACTTCATTCTACCACTTTTTTTGATACTCTAGTCTTTTAGTTTTTTTTTTAGTTTAGGTTAGTTATATTAACGTCCCGTTTAAAGCAACACGGGGGCTATTTTGGGACGGACCTCGTAACTTTGAACCAAGATCAGATGACGTGGACGACACCTGAACTGGCACCCCCCTCTCCACACCACACCACACCACATCAGCGGGAGGACGTTTGGCCTGGCAGATTTAACGTGCAAGAGATCCCCTCACACGGCGGTTCTTCGGTGGAATCGAGTCTCGAACCTGAAACCCTCCGGTTCCGATGCCGAGACTTTACCACCAGGCCACCGCGGCCCCTTGATACTTTAGTCATCTATGTATATGCGATTGACAAAAGCGATACCTATTCCGCTTTTTTATCTTTAGAATAAATGTGTTCTGAAGAATGTGTCTTTCATAGCACTATTCTGATATCATGTAGAAGTTTCAAATTTGTGGTAAATTCCATTATTAGGCACTAATGGTGAGATTTGATGGCCATGCATTGGATGTGATCTAAAAAGGTTCCCGATCGGGAGACATTTTACAAGCTAGTTATATTAATTACACTGCTATGAAAAAAGTTTTGGAAGGTCCCTAATAGCATGAGGCATTTTTATACCACTCGAAGTGCAGAAACTCGACATGGCATGGACTCAACAGGTTGGAAGTCCCGTGCGAAAAAAAGGGAGCCTTGCTGCCACTAAAGACAACTTAATTTGTCGGTGCTTATAACCTAGAGAATTAGACAGATTGCTTACAACCCCAAAATAAGTATTGAGAGAATTCATCATGGTGAATTTGTTTTTAATTTTGATGTTTTAAAAAATGCCCACATCTCAAAAGGAGAGTTTCGATTATTGCTGCCAACTAGATAATTTCGCCAAGGTTAACACTAGACTAATGAGGTTAACCAGATAATTTCGCCGAGATTAACACTAGACAATTTAACACCAGACTAACGAGGTTAACCAGATAATTTCGTCGAGGTTAACACTGGATTAACGAGGTTAACTAGATAATATCACCAAGGTCAACACTAGACAATTAAACACTAGACTAACGAGGTTGACTAGATAATTTTGCCCAGATTAACACTAGACTAACGAGGTTAACTAGATAATATCACCAAGGTCAGATAATGAATTGCATACTTACTGAGGAATATTGTTCTCTTCACTGTTTTCAAAATGCAAACCATGATTTATACTATTTCATTCATCAAATTTGTTTAAAACATAAATAATTAGAAAATCCAGTTAATTTATTTTACTAGATCATATGTATTTAAAGGAATAAATATATATTTTTTATGTCTAAAATTTTTTTATGAAAAAAGTTTGAAGAGACAAACCATTTCTAGAGTTAGGGTACAAGATTCCTAATCCAAACATCGTAGCATGTTTGGGCTTTGGACTTCATTCTTTCGTGGATTGATTACACAAGCAATCGCATTTTGCTCGTACACGATTTCACATCTCAAAATTTACAATAAGGGATCTAATCAAAAAACGGTATTATGTTTTAAAAAATCCAACGTTCTGAGGAGCACTAAATCTAAATAAGTAAAAATGAATGTTTGTCTGTATATCTGTTATGCCTTCCTAAACCGTTCATCCGATTGCGATGAAATGTGGTCAGCTTATTGTTTCAACCTACGGGATGGTTATAGGGATAGTACAATGGTCTAAAATTTAAAAAAAGGAATCGATACCACATCTATTTACCAAGGATTCATCTCCAAATAACTCACAGAGGAGACAATAGAGTCTGTAGAAATGCTAAATCTAAGTGAAATGTTCATATTTTGTAACTATAGTCCTCAAATATTATGCAAGTCATTCTGAGAGGTAATAACTTTATGACAGATTATGCAAGAAAGTTTGGGGGAGACCAATCCTGGTGGTTTTATAATTTAATTAAATTTTAATGGGTTTTTTTTTTGCAGTAACTACCAAAAATATTGTAGTGCAAATAAATTTGCACTATATTAATTTTTTTTAATTATTGTTTCAACTATATTAACGATTTCATAATGTAAATATGATTTATATGTTTAACCCATTTTAAGGGAAATATTTTAATCACGTTATCTAACATTAAACTTGAGAATTCCGAACAAATATGAAACGAGCCATGAGATACAATCTAATAGTTTCTTTCATTACCATTCTAAGAGAACACCAAGTTTTATGATTCTAAAAGATTACACGTTTAATACACAAAAAAGAATATTTGTTTGTTCGTATTTTATATACCGTCTATTATATACTATATATTATACTCTTTCGATTTCGATAAAGCATTTCCAAATTATTGATTGATTACATTTAATATTATTATTTTTTTTTTTTTGCGACAGCAACGCGCTGGGTACTAGCTAGTATTTTATACAGAACACTAATATGCTGTAGCATTAGTTTCGTTATGCGAACATTTCAGCTTCGTTCGAAATTCCGAGTCCTCCTCGTGACCTGCTTGTTTTGAGCTCGAGTTCGGGCATGGTTGTTCTTTCTCCCATGCTTTATTTGTGAGATGTGGGAAAGAAACCCCTCCCCTTTTATAAAATGATTTTGCTAGCGAGTGTGTGAGCCTCATCTTCATATGAGCTAATCTGATTTAGAACCTAGTCAGATTTCTGCCCTCGGTTGCTCAGGGGTCTTTGTCGTGCGAGCTCATTTGCCTTAGGCAATAACATAATTAATCTAGAGTCCCTCTCGCATCGGAACTGGCCAATTGCGTTACGGAAAAATAACGAGCGTTGTATGGAAAAGGTTTGAAATAAATAAACATAGACCTTCTGAGCCATAACACTACTATTTTTTTTTTTTTTTGAAATTCAGAATTCTGAATATATCAGATGATGATGCCAACACTTTAAAATAAACAATTACAAAAGTGGGTGTTGACACCACTTTTAAAAGTATTCATTTGACACATGAATTATTCATAATAAAATACAATACTATTCAACAAATTAAAAATACATGAAATAATCAAAATTTTAGAACAACAAAAGTTGGTGTTGCCACCCCATTTTAAAATTTAAATTTACAATAATAAATAAAGGAACAAAAATCGTTCCGTAGTGAAGAGCCAACACATCTTTACCTTCAGAAGATACGGACCCCTTTTCTGTTGTTACGTGGACACCACACCATCAGCATTCGTTAAAAATAAATTCTAAAGTACAATATTCACTTTTATCCTTTGCTTGAGATCGTTTTAAACTGTGGCTCCATTGCTGCTACTTTATTCTAAGCTTTTACATAAATGAAAATTTGCCTATAAAATAAATTTTGAATTAATTCTTATTTAATGCTCAGTTTTGAGAAAGCTAAAGTTTTTGATTTTGAAGTGGTGCAAAGATGGGCTTTAATCACAACATGCTCAGAAACAAGGCGAATAAAATCTCAGAAGATCAAATTCTAGTTCATTAAAATTTCAGAAAAAAAAATTTGTATAACTCACTAATCAAAAATTTATTTATTCGCACTTGGTGGCTATAGAGAATTTTAAATGAATCCTCAGATAGTAAACAGATCTTGAAATTTTCAGATAATATTCATAAATATTATATGAAATTAAAATTTTGAAGTAAAGCATTTTCTTCCATTAAAAATCCTCTGACAATTCTTTCTCGCGTTTGTTATCGTTTCATTTATAAGCAGCGAATATAGTTCATAGTTAGGTTGATAATCTAAGAAAGAATGTTTTTCAGTATTTGAAAATACATTAATACTTTTACTTTATGCTTTGGATAGCTTTCTAATGTACATAAAAAAGGCAGAATTCAGAAATTTTTCTTTAAGACTCGGTCAAGGTAAAAGACAATCGTTCTCTAGATTTTCCTGGACAACGCTTATTTTAAGAACTTTTAGCAATGAAATGGATGCATAGGAATTAGAAAATATCGTCACTAATAAGAAAACTTTATTCTTATTGAATGTTATTTCGAGACAATAGGATCATATGATCAATATGATAAGAATATACGATATGACCATATACTCTTTAAGGAATCTTGATTCTTGTAAAATGAAATGTGAATTCTATGTTTACGCTTTTAATGTGGGGTAGTGTTTCAGAAAGTAATATGATGTTACTTCACTAATAGTATTAATCAGATCATGATTTTGGTTAGATCATATCATATAGTTTTACTTCACAATTGATCTTAATGCAAAAAAAGGAAATAATTATTTATTAGAATACAAAATTTAAAATTTGAGTAAGCTAACAATTAATTCCTGAAGCAATGGGAAAATTCAAAATTTGATGGATAGATGATTTATTTGATAGATGATTTTTGACATATGTATTCCCAAAGTAAAATGTGGAAATTAATTTATGGATTTCACAAATTAATTCGAGTCCTTCCACTAGATATTAAAAGTCAACTTTTATATTTAACATCACTTGGAATTATGTTCCAGTTTCATTGATTAAACGTGGGATTTACTCTACACATTCTTGATACCCTTTAGTAATACACCCTCTTGTTTGGATTTTCTTTTTCCTTGGTTATTTAATCAACGAAACAGCGGCGATTGATTTAATTTAAAAACCAGACGCCCATTCTGGCTTTGACCTGCAAAGGCACCTGAGAAGTAAATTAAAATTTCACGTCTCGTCGGATCCAAAATGTTTCCGTCAATCACGGAACAGTCAAGAGCTCGGAATGAGCTTTCTGAAATGAATTAAATCCAGAGCGAGATGATGACTCGAGATTAAAACGGAATCCAGCGGAAAGCTTAAATGCTCTGAAAGGGAGTAATTAGCTCGTATATCTGACGCGCGGGCGATGCACTTTCTTAACTGAATGCTGCCAGTCGGCAGAGAAAACTCGCCAAGGGTAATTGAAGGAGAAGCTGTAGGGAAAATTATTCAAAGCTAGAAGAGATGCTTTTTGTTTTATATGAATGGCACTGATTTGATTTTAATCTCTTGAAAGCAAATTTTATAGAAAACTTGCAACTAATTGCAAATAAATTAATCTTCCTTAAATCAACTTGAAGGGAACTGATTTTGTACTCTAAAATGAAGTTAATAATCATAATATTACTGAAATTTCGTCTTCAGATATATATATATATATATATATATATATATAATTATAAATGGTGATTATTATATATTATAGATATTATATTATATATCCTTATATAGTAAAATGATAAAAATTTGATAATATACATTTGATTATGCACCGATCATAAATATTAACAAACGTTTTCAGAGCTGATTTATGTAATGAGTGCATCATACATTCGTGAAAAGTGAAAAAAAATCCTAATAACAGAAGTATGGCTCGAAAAACGTTTCAGGTTTACGGGAATATGATAGGAGGAATATATTTCCAATGTATAAAAGAAATTATTCAAAAAGTAACCGAAAGAAAGCAATCGCACATCATACTAAAATGTTTCATGCAAATCAGACTCCTCTATGCCACACCACTTTAAATGTATTTGCCGTTTGGTCCCGGCAGTAGGCTACCAAAAATAAAACTTTGGTGGTTTACATTTTCTTCAATAATAATGAAGGCGCAATTATGGCATTGTAGAAGTTTTGCATTGTGAAAGCTCTGAAAACACAACAAAGTACAATTCTGTTGAATAAAGATCATAATTTAGTACTTTGTTTCCAAGAGACCTTAGTTTGAAGTATTGTCCGCGTCAATAGCAGACCATCCTGGAGTGCAGTCTTGATCATGTTGTAAAAATGCCTTGTTGAAGAACTAACAGATATCATTGAGGGGTAGCGAGCACGTCAGGCCGAGAGAATTATGAGTATTTTGGATTCGTGAATTAGATGTATAGTGCATAACATTTTGGATATGTATCAGTATAAGATATGGACATTTCATCAGTTAATACAGATAGATTCAAGTAAAAGACAAAAATCGCTACATGGAGCTTCTATAAATGGAACGTGATCTGCAAGGTCTTTGAACATTATGAACCAGTTATTACAGACACATTCAGGTGAAGGAAAGATCTATTATAGTCCAGAAAAGACTATTTGGAAGAATGCAGGAAAATAAATGCATTTGTGAAGAAATCGGTACGGTTTACCACTATTTAATGGAATGTATGAAGATCTCAGAGTTAAGAAAAACCTGAAGATTGTAAATAATGATTGAAGTACAGTACCGATGGCACCAGGTATGTATGTCAGTCTGTCCATCGGTCTGAGAACTCAGTATATCGGAAACGCAGCTGCTGGTGCGAAATCAAAGCCCTTGACAAAATTTACATATTTTTTCATCTATTGTAATTTCCCATACAAGAAACATGCTTGTTTGTCCATGAGAGGGACAGAAACTCTCCGTAGTTAAAATCCAGACGGATTAGGTATACAGAATTTTTATTGGATCCACAGATCTATTTAATTTGGGAATCCATCTTTCAATGGGTTGACTGTCTGTCGGTTTGTATACAGGGTGATTCACAACACATCGTTCAAATTTCATGTGAAGGCATGGAATAAATCAGAAAAGCGTGTCCGCTAACACAAATCTAAACAAATGGGATTTGGAATATTAACATTATTGATGAGTTGTATAAGATTTTGTACCTATCAATGCAAAGAAAGACTCCTTACTTCGAAAGAGGGAAGGAAAGATTATTTCCCAGACATCTGCTCCAACAATTACATTTTAATCTTCATTTGACACATTTTAATATATTTTTCATAAATTTCCACTTTATTTTATTTTATTTTTTTTTTTGAAACCCACTTTTAGATTTTCAGTGAATCTCGTACATAAATTCTCATATTTTTATATGTTACTAACTGGTACCTGGTGCGTTTCTGCCGCAGAAGAAAAAAATTCTCGAAATACCGTTTGAAATTTAAAATAACTCTCTAGTTAGGAATGATACTATAAATGAATACATTCATTGAAGTTGAATGATATTTAAGAGAAGTGTAATTAATTTTTATCCCATTCTTTTTTATCTTATTATTCAATATCTTTAGGTTAACAATATTTTTTTTTTCCGTCTTCAGAAGAAACAAATGAATTTCTTGACTATCCGACTCGCAGCATCCAGCATACAACTGGTCATGAGGAAAAAAACTGTTGCGTCTCCTTGGCAAGTTATTTCGATAATAATCGTTGATGCAGTAAATAGATCCAGAAATAAGTTCTATATATTAGATAATTTAACTACTGCATATAACCATTCCGCAAGCGCAAGCAATAAATATTCAAAGTTTCATCACAGTCAGATGAGTGGTACGGCAGCGCATAAGAGAAATACAGAGAAATATTCATATTTATTTATGTAGATTAATATTTGTTTCTGTATTTCTTTCCGTTTTTATTCTCTTAAAAGAGCAGTTAATAATTTTTTGTGTGATATTTAATAAAGGTGACGTTTTCATGTCTATCCAATCATCCAGTGTCATAATGTGTGCAGGAATGGGCACATGATATGATATTGTTACGGATTTCCTATTCTACTAATCCGCCGTACTTCTTTCAGCTTCCAAGACCTCTCAGTTCAGGTCTTCTCGATTCCACTTTGTTGCACTTTTCAGACTCCTCTTTAAGACCTCTCTATTCATGTGTTCTCGATTCCACCTTACCGTGCTTCACTTGTCTAGATCAGCTTCAGATGGTTGCTTATATAGCAACGGGAGACGGGACTAAAAGTCTTCTGGACCAGTCAGGATTTTTCTAGAGAGGCATCTCGGCTCCTAATATACGGATCGGAAAAATTCTCAATGCCGTGGGTATTATCCATTTCATCGTCAAATTCGCCAAATGGTCGTCAAATCCTGGGACATCTGACGTCACTCCCATTCACTATTTAATAGATTACTGTATATTGGTCTTCCTTACGATGACAGTATTAGCGCGGGAAAGCAAAACCACAGGTTCGCAACAATATTCTATCTAAACATTCATTGTAGTTTTCCGGTTGTTTGAGCATTCATCTGCATGAGGCGGCACCAATGATCACTACATCATGTAAAAAAGAGTGCCAGGTTCTTGCTTTCAAGTTACGTCATTTAGTATGAATTGATTTCCATGTTTGGGAAACTCAGTAAGAACTACCAACTGCTTCCATTTCAATGTCACACTAAAACTCACACAGTTAATTATATTTTGTGTCAACCATCCCTAAAATCATTTGATTGTTGTGCTGTCCTAATTGGTAGAGCGTCAATCTTGCAACCGAAAGATCGAGAGATCTGTCCTCGTCTCGGCCAAAGACCGCCGTGATGGCTCATGGCAGTGGCGGCATGTTCAATAGGCAAAGTCCTCCAAGTCCCAATAACCACTGGGGGCACTGAATCAGGGATGAGTCGGTCTCTCATTTGGATCTTAATTCTGACTTGCTGAGGGATGAATGAGGTCGACCGCCCCATAAAAAGGGTTGTGTCGTAGGTGCTCGAGCAGAAATAGTACTTTCACTTGAACGGTGCTCGTTAATTGCGAAAGGGCACACTTCTGCCTTCATTCGATTGAGCTACTCTTCTTTGGCTTGGTATGACCAAGTGGCATTAGACAGAACAGAACAGAAAATCATTTGATGATAGTTAGGTTCCAAACGAAAACAGAACAGAAAATGTATGGTACTGCTACAAAGAATATGTGACGTTCTTATCTATGCAATTATTTTTATAATTTTACTATTTAAAAAATAGCTCTTTTTGTGAGAGAACTTTATCATTTTCAATAAAAGTAAAATGCACTAGTTTTAAATGAGTAATAATAAGGATTCTATTATTAGTTATTTTAGTTAAATTATAACGCTTCTTGTATTAGCCCTAAAACATATATACAGTGTCTCACAAAGTGATGGGACACTTGTACTTTACCAAAGGAAAATTTAATAAAGTAAATAAATAAACATGTACAAATTTTTTGTGGGTGTATTTCATACTTAAATTTTGTAACAATTATTACATAACATACATTTTGTCAAAATATTAAAATATTAATTTAATTAAAATATAATTGTTTAGAACGGAGCAAAAATTAGCTCACATAAATGATGGGACACCATTAGATATGCAACAAAAATCTTCTGAAATAAGCAATAAAAATATTTTTTTGGGGTTTTATTTTTACTCAAAAGCAATTGGCAATTATTTATAAAATCATCAGCAGTATTTCTCTCCAGATTGCTTTGGAATTTTTGTGTTTTTTAGCTCTGTGCAGCCATGAATGCTAAACGAAAAGAAACTTCGGCTGAAATTCGAAAATTAATTATTAATTTGCATATTGAACGTGGAAAATCTATTAGAGAAACTGCTGAAAAAGTTAATTTGAGTCATTGAACAGTTTTCAGCATCATTAAACGATATAAAAAGAATCATATGATTCAGGATAAAAGAAGACCTGGCCGATTAAAGCGAATTATCGTTCGAATTTTTTTAAAAAAATCCAAGAATAAGTGCTTCTAAAGTTGCTGCTGATTTACAAGCATTATATGGAGTAATTACTAATCCTGAGACTATTAGAAGAGTAATTCGATCTGCTGGATATCACGTTAGAGTAGCCGGAAAAAATTCTTCGTAAGTGAAAAGAATAGAAAATTCAGACTGGCATTCGCAAAATCCTACATAAATAAGAATTCTGATTTCTGGAATAAAGTTATATTTGCTGATGAGGGTAAATT
>JAPMOQ010046932.1:186881-197801 GCA_026543055.1 Argiope trifasciata
CTGTTGTCCGTCTTTGACTGATGATGTGTTCTTGACTGTTGTCCGTCATTGACTATCTAGGAGTTCTTAACTGTTGTCCGTCATTGACTGTTGATGTGCTCTTGGCTGTTATCCGTCATTGACTATTGATGTCTGTGGGTTCTGCCTTATATCAGCTTGCTTTACCTGTAAAGCTGTTCTTCATTAGTCAGTGCAATGTTGTGGCTGCTCTTAAGCATGTCTTATGGCCGGAGCATAAGATTAGTGGTTATGAACATCGAAGCTGACACTTTATGCGGAGCAGTGGAGAACCGCACACACCGTATGCAATATGCAGCACACATTGAAAGTCAGTATGCAATATACGGCACACATTGAAAGTCAGTATACAATATGCTGCACACATTGAAAGTCAGTATGCAATATGTTGCAGACAGGGAAGGTCAGTATGCAATATGCTACACACAGGGAAGGTCAGCATATTGAAGTCGCTGCACGACGTCCAGGCAGAGCCGGCCTTCTCTATGAAGGCACCAGGGTGCAAGAAACCATTTGGGATTCTAAATTTTTAGCAAAGAAAAGAAACCGATCATGCACACGTTTATTTAATGATATGTGATTTTGCTTTTGCTATTAATTACTCCAGGAAAATTACAAATTTTCTTATTTCTTTTTCGATACTTAGGATAGCAAGGTCATTTAAGCATTATACCCATATGCTTGACCGAAGAGAATCCTTTCTTTAATTTTGATTTGCTGAAAGAAAGTTCAGCATTTATTATATTTAGTTACTGGCAATGTGAAGGACTCTAAAAAATATTATATTAGATATAGACAAAAATAGATAGCTGATGATTTGCAAGTGCATTTGAACCCAGACTCAGCCTCTACTTCTGGGCGCCGGGCATGCTGCTCTGCCTTCACATGTCTGACGAGGATTTCCCAATTTCTTAAATGAATTTTTCCCGCCTTTTCATAGGTATCACTGTGATCTTTGCCTAATAAATGCGTCAGTCGATGCTCAACCAGCCACATGTAAACAAGCTTGTGGACTTTCAGTATGTGCAGAACACTGTTTTAAATCTTAATCATGGTCTTAACAGAAATCTTAACCCGGATGCATAGCACTCGCCTCCCCCACCAACCCAGATGGCCAGTCCTGTGTCCAAGGGATCCTAATATTGATGAATACAAGATTAATTTCTGTGAGTTTCATGAATTCATTAATAATTGTATTCAAATAGTGCCAATATTTTTCCTTCGACAACTTTTGGTATTATTATTATTTCGAAATTCAACTTCCCGTGCCTTCCACAGTCTTCTCCTTCTTCTGGTGTTCAGCCAATAACCTCGCCACCACGGAACGTAGCAGTATCGACAGGATTTGTTGGGGTCGACTGCTGAAAAAATATTGTTCAACCTTAAATTGACAGATCAGTCAAACTAACATTCCTTTCGGGGTAGTAAATAGCTGTCTTTCTCCCCACCTGCACACTCTCAAGCAGTTGGAATGAAACTATCAATTTTTGACATCATATCCTTCATGTTTTTGAGATTACCTGGTACCATCAGTACTATACTCAAATCAATATTTACAATCTTCAGGTTTTTCCTTAACTCTGAGACCTCTGTACATTCCATTAAATAGTGGTAAACCTTACCCATTTCTCCACAAATGCATTTCTTTTCTCACGTTCTTCCAAATCTTTGTAAATATGCAGGAAATCTCCCATGCCCAGATATTATTTGGATTATAAATAGATGGTATCTTCTTATTTTTATTTCCGGATTAGAAATGAAGTCGAAAGCGACTCTTCTTTTGGTGGACATATACTATCTGTCAAATCATTGTAGTTTTATTTCGTCTCTCAATTCCCCTTTTAAGACGCCGCTTGATTTGGGGACAATAATATCGACACTCTCTTTCTGTGTCGCCAACTTCACATAGTGATCTGCCTTTTCACCATACATCCCAATATGGGCCTTAATCCAATTCCACTCTATCAACTTGTTAATTTTAACACTTTTCATCTTTTCTTTTATCGTCCCTATTACCTTCTTATAATTGTGAGATGACTGTAAGGCTTGTCAAACAGACAGAGAATCTGAAAAAATTGAGCACTTCTGTCCGTCCTCTACCCTTTCACAATATTAATTGGCCATTTTCCACTGTCTGTATAGAAAATGGGGTTTCATTTCGTTCAGCTGCGGATGCCGCCAAATAGGGAAAGTTATTTTATGGTCATCCTGTGCAATAAAGCATAAGTACTTTAGAGGATTTGTCTGCAACTGATATGCTTTATAATGGGGAAATACATTTACATCTCTCACTTTTACTTTTCTCTTTCTTGTGTAAAATGTTCAGCAAGTAATTCTTTCCTTTTCATGACATAGCTTACTCTGAAAATTAAGGCAATTTACATTAAAATTGAACATGCGGGGTTTTTTTTTCTTTATGTGCATTGGAATTAAACACCTTTTCACATAAAATGTGCATGAACTTCGAAAGTCATTTATTTTAGTCTATATTGCCGCATAAAGGACGGTTAACACGAGCTCAGTGATCGAATGATCAAAGCGCGCGGTCCAAACCCAGAATTAGCGGGTTCAATGCTCGCCATGGTTGTTGTATAAAAAGTAGGGATTTTTTCCTTGTTACCTTCTGTTCTCTAACATTCTAGACCTTTTCTTGTTATACAAATTAATTGTTTCTCGAATGTTGCGTTCGTGTATAAAAGCTGATACCCACTTCTCGTCCTTGCAAAATTGCATGTCACTACTTTCCTTCATTAAACTTCTTTGTTAGTTTAAAGCTGACGATGTGTTTGTTTAGATCTTTGTGACAATATTTATTAAAATCAAGCATTTTGTTGACATGTATACAAATCTTCAAGCTCTTTTCTCTTGTTCTTATAATATTTATTACAACTTTAAGGGCGATGAAATCTAATCCTAAAAAATAGTTAAAAGCGGGAAAACATGAAATATAAAATGCAACAAACTAAGATATCATTTCTTCAGTTTTATTTTTTTCCCTTCACAATTTCTTGCTTCGAGCTCATGATTTAACCGTCAGCTGAAAATTGAAAAGTTAAAGTCAAAGCAATACAGTATCTTAATGACATTACAGGTGAAACATTCTGCTAATGCCTAGATTAAAATAATAAAATAAAAAATTATTAAAGGGGATGATAACTCTATTTTCAGGATCAAAAATTTTCCAGAATCTAAAAAAAAATTAATGAGTTTTATATTATGAAATCGAACTATTTATCAAAAAAAAAGCAATATAACTCTGCCAACAAAAATGTTGCTTAAAAACATAAGGTAGCTGAAATTTCTCTCAACAATTTTGCCAGGATGATTTTTAATAAATATAAATAATTGCACCAATATCGTTCTTATAAGCAGATTTTTTTATAGATTAAATGTATTAATAAAAGAAAGAGACTATTGTTAATAAAACTGCTAATTTTTTAATTTTCGGGTTTTTTTTTTTTTATTTTTTTTCTTTTCAAATCAGGTGTCATGAAGAAGAAAAATAAAAAATAAATAAATTATCTTTTATATGATAATAAGAGTTTATTAATGGGTAACAGTAGAAATTTTTTATCATTTTTTTTAATTTCTTATTATTATTTTACTTTTCAGTCCTGATATGTCTTTTTATAAAAATCATAGACAAATGGCACAATTGACAATCAAATAAAATTAAAAATAATTCCTTCTTTAAATAACGATGAAATTCCTAAAACCATCTAATTAATGCATATTTTTCGAGATCGAGTAGTCTGAAAGTCTGAAAATTTTAGCTTATAAAGAAGCGAATAAAAAATCGAATGGAAAATTTCAGCTTCATAAACATGAAATAAATCAAATTGAATAAAAATGTGTAATAAAAACATAAAGCATCTACAATCACATGAAGTTTCTAATTAGGTGTTCTAAGTACAGGGTGGTTATGATTAAAGTTCTTTACTTTAACTATAACCACCTTTCAATTGGTCATAAAAGAAAAATTACTTCACCAAAGGTTATCAAAGTTGGTCAATAGTTTAAAGGAGGTTGTGAGAATTTCTTTTCTGTCCAAATTTTAAAAAAATCCTAATTTCTTCATCAGGAGGGGGGGAAGAACGGCTCGGTATGAAATATTGTTAAATAAAATAGGACATGAACACATCGGTTTCAAATGTGTTTAGTCGTTTCTGAAACATTTTACAAAGCACGTTCAAAGTGAATTATTTCAAAAAGCACTGTTTTTGGTGAAAATCTAAATACAAATCGACGGAACTGAAAGATGTGATTCACCGACATTTGAGTAATATTTCTTCTGGTATGTTAAGAGTTACTGTTGAGAATGCAGTAATGCGGTTTAATTTGCTTTCAGAAAATGGTAAGCATTGAACCTGCTGTGTAACACGCTTCAAAAACGGCTAAATACATTTTACACCGATGTTTTCATGTCCTGTTTTGCTTAACTGCATTGCATACAGTACTATTTCTCCCTGGTGAGGATTTTTCAAACTTTTCTCTCCGAAAAGAAATTTGGAATTACCTTTTTTAAACTATTTACCAATAATGAATCCGAGGCTCGCTGAGCTCGTCCTTAAGACTTTTGGATATATTTGAATTTTTTATAATCCATAAAAAACGACAACTGCAACAACCAGTTATGAATAGTTTAATAGTTTATACTATTTTGTCCAATGGTTTTCCTTTTATGACCATTTCAAAATGGAACTTTAATTATGACCACTTTGGCGTCATCTGATCGTGGTTCAAAATGACGAGGTCCGTCCCCAAATAGTCTTAGTGTTGCTTCAAAACGGGACGATAATCTAGCTAAATTAAACTATGACCATTTTGTATATTTATTTCATGCAACATATCTTCGTTTCCTTTTTTGTTATTTTTCAAATTACTTTATTTTTTTTACTTTTAGATTTTAAAAAAAATCCATGGAAGTAAAAATTGAATGGATACCAAACACATGATGCCTATTTGACGTGATCAACGAAATGGAATTCACAAATTACGAAACCGGAAGTCACGTCATCGAGACAACTTTGTACATCAAGATAGAAGATTTCAGCTCGTCTTCCGATTTGATCGGAAAAGAACTCAGAAATCCCCATCCTCTGGTCCAGAGCATCTATGCCGCAGTCTACGCCAACGGAGTGGATGCAGACACCGAAGGCTGGGTGGTCGTCCTCCCAAATGTTGATGTAAGCCCAGGTTGGAATCCAGAGAACGAGATGTTGTCATGGATTGTGAGTATCGTTGACAACACGGGCGCCTCCAAAATTCCAAGGTCTTTCGAGGAATGTCACTTTGACGGTGACTTTCAGCACGAGAAGTATTTAGACAAGTCTTTCATCCTCAGCAGGGCGAAAGAATTCCTCATGGAAGGCGTGCTGACCTTGCGTTGTGACATTTATTTCACTTGGAATGACAATAAAGATGACTGGTCCGGTTGTGCCAACGAGTACATAAAAATGAAGAAGGAACAATTGAAACTTCTGAACAGTTTTTTACACTCCATACCGAAGGCGGTGCTGGAAACGGGACATTCTGGAGATGCCCACAAAGTGTACGACTTCACGCATCGGATTCTCAACTTGCCGCAGTTTGACGAGGCGAGGAAGGCATTCGGCATATACGGCATCGCTCCTTCGTTCGTTCGCTCTCGATCGAAATCGAAGCAAAACAGCCCAGAAATTTTGGACATGTGGGAACACGTCTGGACATTCGACATCTACCCAGACAGGTTCTTCCTGCTTCTCGACGAGAATCAGGAAAATGTGGGGTCGAGCCTCATCAAAGCCTCCCCTGTATTGAGGCGGTGCCTGAACACTCCGATGAGAGAGAAGCGCGAGAAACGCATCGAACTCTATCACGCGAAAAGTCGGGCCTTCCTGATGATATTGTTCTTTTTGGAAAAAGGCCTGTTGCCCCCTGCTCAGTTCGAAGAACTGGTGGATATCTACAAGATATCCCATTTGTATGAAATGAAGGAACTGCAGCAGACGTGCGCCCAGCTGTTGGTGAAGAGTCTGGTGTTTCCAACCGATTTCGAAGAACTGGAGAGAATCGCTGATCTCTATTCTGATGACTATTTATCAACGATCTTGGATCAGATTTGTGAGGAAGATAGATATCCATTTCTGTTTGGATGTAGATTAAATATGAAGGATAGACCTGATTCTCACTGTTATATCTGATAAATAATTTATATATATATATTGATGACCGATCTTTTTGATTCATTCCATACATATTTCTTTCGAATGTGCTCTCAAAAAAATTGAAATCCACTATCGCAAAATTCAAATTATCATGTGAGATCATTATTATTTTTTAAATTATTATTTGTCTTAATTAATTTATGTTATTAACCAGTTTAAACCGGTTTGAAACACTCACGAAACTTTTCTATGATGATAATTATTTTAAGCTTTCATTTTCAATTCTTCGAGGTAGCAAACAAAGTTTTGGAGCTAGACTTATTTTCAGATGAAATAATAATAGTAAACATTGTTTTTTCTAAATGTCAATGCGTGCGTAATCCTATGGTCACTTATTTGTTTCAAACCGCTTTAAACTGGTTAATGACTTAACCCTCCGAGCGGCCAATTATTCTGAGTATGGCTTCTCAAAAATTTATATCTACCAGTCAAAAGATTACTTCAAAAAATATCAGATTCACACGAGACAGTGTTCGAAAAAGAAACGAGCGTTTTTTACTTCTCCTCCTTCCCAGCCGCTTGGTTCCAATCAACCCAACAGAGAGACTGGTTTGTAATTTGTCTGATAATCTTATCTTACTGATTGACTACTTCTCTCCACCGTCTTCTCTCACCAACTTATTTTTTAGATTAGCAATGTGTAGTTTCAAAATAAACGGTGATATGAATTCATATCTTGGAAAGGGTAAAGATATTATCCATTAGAGGTCTTAAATTTTTAAACGAAAATTTTTGTATAATTAAATTTAATATCACATATCTGTATTTACTCCGATAGTTTTACCAGATGCTGTGCTATAAATTATCTTTTCATTAAAAAAATAAAACAGAAGAAAAGCATTTAAAGATATAAACGTCCTAAAATCATTCTACACATTTACAAATTCTGCATTCTTTTTCTGCCAATAATATAATATTTAAGGCAAATAAATGTTCTTTTTTTCATAATTTTTGTTTCCTGCACTTTATTTTTAGAGACGTAATTTAAGATATCTATTACACTGAGAGGAGAAAATTTTACATCGTAATTATGACATCTCACCAAATAATGTCGTTGCTCTTTCATAGAGGAGTATATGCTTCGATAATTCTTTGACAAACATTTCAAAACTGCATATGCAAGCTTTTGGAATCAAATAAATATTTGAAAATATCACTTAAGGGCGTTTTTACATTTAATAATAATAGGATCTTTCAACTTTTAACTCGAAATTGAAAGACAGTTTTCAAAGGAAAAAGAAAAAAAAAAAAAGAAATTTGTCACTATGTTTTTTTTTAAATTTCAAATTAATGAAATCAATTTTTAATGCGATATGAAGCGATATTAATTGCATTTCACCCACAGTAATTTTCGTTATTTATTTTATATGTAAAGGTTTTAGAGCCTTAGTTATTAAATATTCGCAGGAAATAACCCAAAGTTTTTGTAAAAATAATAAATCGTAATTTTTTTTAATATAGATTTTTTTTAAAAAATTTCTATCTTAATATATTTCAGCCTGTTTCAAATAACAAGTTATTTGCCACTTTTCATACAGTTTTGTTTTTAAATCAGATGTCACTTTTGGCAAGAAAACGCTTTTCAGTGCTTCAACAACAATCTGTCTTAGAATCTATCTTTAGAAAATATCAGAGTTAACAGATAGGTACATTTCTTTTAAGTTGTGAATATCAGAATGTGTAAGTGTATGAATCATGTGTATGGTATGTAAGTGTATGGTTGTCTTTATTGATTATTAAGCACAGAATTAAATCTTCATTTTTTAAAAATTAAGGAAACCTAAATATGGATTTTAGAGCAATGACGGTAAAAATTTATATAAATGCTAAATTACTCTTTCAAGGAGTCTGAATCTCTTATGACATGAACAACATCTTAAGAAATAAACAAAATTTTGTCCAACTATCGGGATTCTGGCTTTATTCATAATAGGTTTAAATTGTAAAACAAAATTGCAATTTAACCGAATATATATATATATATATATATATATATATATATTCCCCTTGAGTTATTTCCATTGTCTTTGTTTAATATAATAGAAAAGTAAACAGGACTAATGCTTAATGCAAATGAACATAATTTTTTTTAATTTCTCTGCATCGGTCACACTCAAGGACTTGAAATATTTCTATTGTCTTTGTTTAATGTAAAAGAAAGTAGAATTTTAAGAAAAGTAAACAGGACTAATGCTTAATGCAAATGTATATAAATGTTTTTGTTTTAATTTCTCTGCATCGGTCACACTCAAGACATGCATTCTCTCAATCTTCACATGCTGTTTCATAAATTCACAATTACACAGGTTGGGCATGCACCATAAAGCGGAACAAAGAAAACATGTCAGAACATTCTATCATATTCTGAAATGCTAATAACTCTGAGTCATTCAAAGTTTACTCTGGAATTTTGGATTATATATTAAAACAATGCGCTGAAATTTAATTCTTAATTGCACATCTTTGTAATAAAAAAATGACACTGGAAAATACTCAGGCGTAAAGTTGCATTCACTTGAAATGGTATACAACGATATTATAACTCATTCGGAAGTAATATACAAATTTATGTCATAAGTCTTTCGAATTGGTTTGAATTTTTTCTTTTCTCATGTAATTATTTGAGCCGTAAAATTCCCAGTCATAAAAGTAATGATTCGAAATGAGTAATGGACTATACTTGATTTTAATTTCTTTATTGCTAAATGTGCAATTATTTTGCGATGAACAGTTCATATGTAAATACAGGTTTACATGAAACTATTAATTCATGACCGCTGTAGTATAACATTGCGTTGACTTACGCGGATTTACGTTCTAATTAATCTCCAACAAATCAAATGGCATGGTGAAATTTTAATAATTTGGCGATGTGTTGGCTGGAATTGTACCACTGAGTGTGTTGAATTTCGCCAAGGGTCGAACTGGCGATCTTCCGATTTACAGTCGCGTAACATATTTCCTAGACAAAAGCGATCACCGATGTTTAGTGGCAGTTACTGCTTATTAAGATGTCACACAGCGGTAAGGCTCGTAAAAGTATTTGCTGTAATTTTAAGATCGCCGAATTTGGCGCTCGCATGAACAAACAGCAATTACAAAAAGGAAAAAAATCGCTTTCGCATTACGGGTGAAATCGACATTTTGGTGACAATATTTCTCACAGTTTTGGAATACTTAAAAAGACTATTCCTCCCCCCATTCCCCTCTCGATTATTTAAATTTCATTGCTGTTTTCCGGTGATTCAATCATTTCTCTTTCACGTGAGAATTTCAAAATAATCTCTAATAATAAGCTTATTATTGTCTCCAAATGCATTTCACCCTCAATTCACAACAATTTCCCTAAAAACACCCATAAATGAAAAAAGTTTTTCACCAACAAAAAAACACTTGGTTTATTTTATTGTCCATGTTATTTAAAAGGCCCGCTGAAATGCTTAAGTAAATACCTCCGCTAGTTTTTGAGATATCACGCTAACGATGGAGTATTTTTATGAACATGAAAGTTTCGAGAAAATTGAACTTAAGGATAAATTTTAACAGAAAAATATGTTTTGCTTACAATTGCCCTAGACAATAGGTCAGGCATACCTTTTCCTAGAAAAGATAAACTGATATGAGAAGAGGAAAATCTAAACTGCAAGAAATAATTATTACAATAAAATTTGCCAATGTGATCGATAACCAGTCTTTTTAACACAGTCGGATACCTTAAGATCAATGCAAACGGAATTTCCTATAATCAAGATTTATTTTCCTGTCCAAACTTATATATTTTTTTTCTTCTTTTCTCTTTAAGTAATGCGGTGCAAAACATTGCCTGGTGCAATATCATCACACTTGCCATCCATGAACTCTTCGCCATTAACAAGATTCGTGACAAAATTCTATTGAAAAAGAAACTGATGGGGAAAAAAAGATTTTTTCCCCTAACACTTGGTTACCAATCTAATAATTGAAAGGGAGGGAAAGGAAGAAAGAAAACCCTCTCCTTTTAACAGATCCAACAACAAAAAGCTCTTTTCTATCACAGAAGTGTAAAATCGTTTCCTCTTTGAAGTCTCGTAATAAATTTGCTCTATTTTAGATTGGATCAACGACTCCAAATCGGTTTCCTTTTTTCTTGAAGTTTTTCACTGATGCATCAATTACTTATTGGACGGAATAAGGCTCTTAAAGTCATCTTCCCTTAAGGGGAGAATCGCTTTGCTGTAAAGTTGCATAAGCCAATCTACTTTTGAGCCTCGCTGTATTTATTAAATAAATCTTTGAAGCTTCATCTGTTGCAGCCTCTGGCACATTTTTCAGGTGCTTCCACAATCGCTTAGCTGTCATTTTTATTTTTTTTTTTATTAGTTGTAAATGATGGAAGTATTTCGACCAGAAAAAAATCTCTAAACTACATTCTGTGCGTACATATGATACTGCATCCAGACATTAAGTATTTAGCGGCAGTAGCGATTGCTTTAATACGCTCAACTGACAAACAACTCACGAATGCACTGCGAGAAACGATTTTATTCCTCAAGCTGTCTCATTTAGCTGAGACTCTAAAATGTCAATGAAATTATACAAATATGGTTTAAAATGCATGATTTTTGCCCATATTGAGGTAAGAAATACTCACGCGCTCACACACCCACACACCCACACACACACACACACACACACACACACACACACACACACACAC